>UZAE01001154.1:0-14922 GCA_900617975.1 Rodentolepis nana | reverse complement strand
TTGAAAACCATTGACCTTCAAGAAGTGCACATTCACCACTGTTCTTCTATCGCACACACACATACATTATGTTTATTTTGGTTGTAATAAACGAACCTTGTCTTTATGAAATTCACCGTACAGTCAAATAGTTTTGTGCAGCCAAGATTGTGAGCCAATAGATATATCCTTAATGCGTTTTCAGTATTTATGATTATTTCAACGTCACCTCTAACGATACTAAAAAGTTGATAATGTTGTTTTGACAGTCTACCTACTCGTTTAGAATGTTTACTATATAAAGTAGTGTTCTAACTTCCTGAAAACTGTGCACAAAGCAAAGGTTTGTGGATATGGATCTTTGAAGTAAACGGAAGTGTGTAAAAGCGATGTTTTCTTCAACTCGAATATCCATCCTGTTGATTCCTCGCTAACTTCTTGCATCCACTTCCAGTAAGATAAGTAAATTTCACAAGACTTTTCCATTTTGAAATGCCATTTAACTATAATTGGGCAATTTTACAAGAGCGTTAACCCTGACAGCACTCTTATTTATTCTTGTGTATTCTTAAAATTTGTGTTCACTGATAGAGTCCAACAGTTTTATTGGCAATTTATATTGGACCATTCGCTAATTCCACCCTTGATTGTCTCTGACATACGAACACTCATGAAAAAAGAAAAAATATTGTTCCAATCATGCAACCGTATTCATACTCTCCACCAACTTCTCCTACTTGACCACAAAATTGCTGAAACAATTGAATTGGTTTTGATGTTGACATATTCACAATTATGGAAGCAAATATTATGTGGGCAACTAAGTCATTGCCGTTTTTGTTGACAGATTCACTCTATACTTTGTTTTGTTAACGTGGTCAGAGTAAAAAATTTTTTTGTTTAGTTCTTTAGTTTTGGTTTTATCCCAATTTAAAAATGAAAGAACAGGACGTGCACTTCCGACACATTTTATTGTATTACTTCCGAAAAGGCAAGAACGCATCGCAAGCACAAAAGAAGTTATGTGCCGTATATGGAGATGAAGCCTTAAAAGAAAGGCAATGTCGAAATTGGTTTGAAAGATTTCGTTCCGGTGATTTTTCACTGAAAAATTCACAACGATCTGGCCGCCCAGTCGAAATGGATGAAACCCATATCAAGGCAATTATCGATTCAAATCGTCACAGCACAACACGAGATATTGTAGAGAAGCTCAATGTGTCGCATACATGCATTGAAAAAAAATGAAAAACCCTTGGTTATGTCAAGAAACTTGATTTATGGATCCCTCACCAGTTAAATGAAATTCATTTGACGCAACGGATTAGCATCTGTGATTCGCCGCTACTGAACGCAATGAGAATGATCCATTTCTGAAGAACCTAGTTACTGGCGACGAAAAGTGGATAGTTTATAACAAGGTTACTCGCAAGAGATCATGGGTGAAGCAAGATCAACCAGCCCACACAGTATCAAAAGCATAGATTCACCAAAAAAAGATTATGCTGTGAGTCTGGTGGGATCACAAAGGAATTTTGTATTTTGAAGTCACGCCGCAGAACCAAACGATAAATTCAAATGTGTATGTTGAAGAACTCGAAAAACTGAAGGATGCAATTGAAGATAAGCGGCCGGCATTATCAAATCGGAAGGGTGTTGTTTTCCACCATGATAACGCAAGGCCCCACACATCTTTGGTTACTCGGCAAAAATTATTGGAACTGGGTTGGGATGTTTTGTCACACCCACCATATAGCCCTGACCTTCGGATTACCATTTGTTTCGTTCCATGCAAAACTCTTTAAATGGTAAAATTTTTAACAACGCGGATGATGTCGGATCACACCTAATTCAGTTTTTTAATAGCAAAGACCAGACATTTTTCGAACGGGGAATTTTTACTCTGCCAGAAGGATGGAAAAAGGTCATCGACAAGAACGGCCAATATCTAATTGAATAAAGTTATATTTTTAAACAAAAATTCCGAATTTGCCTTCTTATTTGAAATCGGCAATGACTTAGTTGCCAACCTAATATATAGAAATAATGGAACAAAATTACTTACTAAGAAATATAGATTCAGGTAGTCGGAGAACCCATTAAGTCTTTTGTTCGATTAGTTGCAGCCCAACCGATTTGGATGCCTGCTCAGCAAAATACTTATTTCTCCGAAAATAATTTTAATTTTTGAAAATCCGCTAGTAGACATATTCTTAAATAGTTAAACTATGAAAATATGCAAAAAAATCGAGCTTTTTCTAGACCAGAATACCAGCTAATTATTTTGAAATGAGTTTATAATGAGAATTCTAACAGAGAACAAGTTTGATTTTCTTCTCTTGTTAACGGTATCGTACCATTTCAGGATTTTGTCTACTCTTATTGAATGCATAAAAGTAGTAGGAATCATTTATTTCTAACTCAAATGGTAATGCCTTAGCTAATTGTTGAGCTGACCTTTAAAATAGATATGGGGGGGGGGTTATTGGCTTGATACTTTATCCCTCTTGCCAGTAGGTTTCAGTTTTACTAAGATTTGCAGTAAGCAACTTATCACCTTGGACATCTCACGTAGTTGCCCTAGGCTAAATGCTTTTTATGCGAATAATAATCTAATGAAAGTCTTTTTTTAGTCATGTGTGTGTGCATCATTCAAAGACAAGGCTAAAATGTTGAATGGAAACAATACCTGGTTAACGTTAAATTTTGACGATAAAATATTCATCCAAAAGAGGTATGCTCTGGTTTCAGCAAATGAACTGGTACCTGGTGAATTGCTTCACTTTCAAATCCACGTTTTTCTTGATCTGCTCTCCCGAATCTTTCTCTCTTACATATTTCCTCGTACCTTACGCAGATACTATGTCGTGCTGTTGAAGCACCTTAATTACCGTGGAAAGGAACATTTCTGATTACCTAAAAGAAGGTTGAAATGATAACCGCGGCTGCATATTGAGATGTGGTTGTCAACGCAAGAATGTCTTGGTGGCTCTATGCACCAAAGTGGAGCTGGAATAGGTAGTTATACTTTACAATAACATCATTGCAGTTGGAAATAGAAGTGGTAAGTTTCCACGTAGCCTCCAAGTGTCTTCTTCCTTCCTTTCTTCTTACTCCTTCCGACTCTGCAATTTCCTCGAATATTCCTCCATCTATAAGAACCTCCCATGAAAATTTTTATTGATATTAGATATCTCTATACCACTGGAATGTGGTCTCGATAGCTTTAAAATTAAAGAAGGCAACATCTCTATTCGCTCTGTTTGCAAAGTCCTAAAGGGAATATTTGGGGGAATGGAATTACAAATGTGTATATATATGGACTGCCTGAAGATATGAATGCAATCCCCACCCCAGAAAATATCCAGGGGAAATAATTTGTGACAACTACGAGAGTAAGTTGAAAATGACAGTTAATTGTGAGGTAATATGCCTCGAATTGCACTATATTTCATTCCGTGAGACGCCATTGCAAGTAGTTCCTAGTGAAATTTCTTATTTTAAAAAGAACATTTGGTCGAATGTATTCTGTTCATACTTGAAGTTGAGCTACAATTTTACATGATTTCGTGTTGATATTCTTTTGCTCGAAAAGCAATCAACGCACAATTGCTCTCTTTTTGATCATCTTAAGGCCTATTTCTTCTCCTAAGTTGATATGAAAATGCTACTGAAGCTAATGAGAGTAGTATACTCGTAAATTGAGTTTGTCTAAATTTTTGGTTAAACATTTCGCCTCGATCCCACGCTAAGAGGAATAGTGAAGGAGGGTATTTTCATAATGAAAATAATGACGGATGGTAATACTATGTAAATATACACGAAAATCGAAATGTACAGAATTACCTCTATCCCAGCGTCTGTCTACTCATTCATCATTCAATGAAATACTCGAAGTAAAACGAAAGCTGCTCTTTATTATAACCAACTGAAACTGTAATTCCAGATTCTGTATATCGTCTGGTTTTCAAAGTGCTACTTAGTTGAGCTGTTAACGAGTGTCATAGTGTATTTAATGCGGAACGCTACACGTAAAAGGCTTTCTTTGACACAAACAATAATTTATGGTCAAAATTCTCTTGCATGCAGCATCTCCTGATATCACCTAGGTGATCTCAACGGGACGTGCGAAATAGCGAAACGTTGGTTGCAAATTATGTTCATGGCAATCATGTTTATTAATTAAGTACATTCAATACGACTTGAATGAGTATTGATGATTAATTAGCTGAGAAGATCTTTATTAACGTGATCACAACATCCTAACTTCTTAATTCATGAGATAGAAATGTTTAGGATTTCCTTTCACACATTTTTCCCTTTCACTCATCACAACATTAGTTTGCCCTCAAGAAAGTGTAGCCAATTTCTGCAGCAATAGGCCTTAACTATACTCAGAAATCTCTGCGGCAGAGTCTCTCTACGTTTGAATAAAATTCCAGAACTAGCTAAGCTATTGCAAAGCTATCGAGAAAACAGACGTATCGCGTGGAACAACATTATTGTGGTTGTGGTGTGGTATATCTGTACAGATACGTTATTTCAGTCAGAGAGGAATAGAATTATTATTATCCATTTTTCATTGTTCAATTTATTTAAAGATAAATAAATATATATATATATATATATTTAATCTTTACAATCATTTTAACTTTTAGTTCGTTTGTAAAGGTAAGAGACAGTGAAAAATGTTGATCAGAGGTGAGAAAATGAATCAAGGGAGATCATTTATCCTCAGGCGTCGACGGTATCCTTTACTGCTTAAGTCAGAAATCAATTTTCAAGAATAACTTTGACTGGAGGCGGGTGTGCGATAGACTTACCTCCACGTGGTGCACCCCGGGCAACGTATACTCATACGGCAAAAAAGTCTATTAACCGGCAGTTGACTTCTCCCTTCAAACTACCATCACCCCACTCTATGTCGTATTCCACTACTTCCACAGTAATCACCTCACCTTTTTCTACCTTTGCGTCTGTTTCTTCTACATCTTTGAAACACTCTTCTCCCCCCCCCCCTCTCGCCTTTTTTCACTTTGATGTTCCTCCTAACCCCTGTGAAGCCTAAAGTCAACTAACGGGCGAATGATAACTATCATAACGCCTGCCATTTGATATAAATATAAATACATAAATACTTTGCCTGGAGGAGTTCTAAATTAGAAATAAATAGATATTGATTGACAACCTCTTCTTTCATGGAGAAGGCAAATGTAGGAGACAGTGAAAAATTATCTGCACCTACATTTTAGTTGGGGAAAAATAATGAAACACACAATTTAACTAATTGAACTAATCAAACATTAATTAGACTTAAAGTGTAGACTTAAGTCAATTTTGATTTAGAAAATTCGATGGCACTTGAACTGACTCCTTAAAGAAAATTGATTTCTGCTTTGTAACGTATGTGAAACCAAGAATGACACACGATATTTAAATTAAGAATATTAAATTGTATTAAGTGAGCAAGCGAGAAATCCTATGCAAACTGCACTGCTTTTATTTCAGTTGTCAAGACATTGCTATACGCATTCCAGTAATTTGAAATATAATTTATGACCTCATATTTTCAAATTGATCAATTCCCGGTTTGTTAGAAGTTCAGCATTTGTAGACGCGTCGCTATTTCTAATACAAAAGATATTTCTACTTCTTTTCAAAAACAGAAGCTGAAGAAAGTAAACATGGCTCACGCCCAAACAAAAGACCTTCATTAAAAGGGATCATCGAATCTGGTCTCAAGGAGGCGTCGATCACTTCGGTCCACTGGGAAGGTCCTTCAGTAAATAAAGACTACGTCTCCACTGAAGAAGTTGAATTTGACAAATCACTAGCGACGTATACTTTCCTATTGAAAAATTCTGCTTTTGGATAGGCCCTCGAATGAAGCATGGGAGCGATTTCACACAAACTGCCTGCATGTTCAAGAGGCGATGAAGTTGCCAATTAAGCTATGTCAAGAGAACGTACGACAAGAAAAGCGTTGATTGCAAAATTTGCTCACGGCAACTTCTTTGTAAGTAAATACATTCAGCACAACATGATTGAGCATTGAAGGCTGATTAGCTGAGAAAATGTTTCTTAAAGCGATCACACCATACAAAGTTGTCAGTTTGTCTTTGTTTTGGAGTTTGCTCTATAAAATATAGCGGATTGTTGCGGCGGAAATTAGCCTTGATTATACTCAGAAATCTCTGTGGCAGATTCCCATATGCTTGGATAAACTCCCAGATCTAGCTTCATAAGTACACGAATCATCTGGATCTGTCGAAATAATATCAGTTACCATCACCCTACTCCTACAGGAATTACAAGTATTTGCAGTTCTGGGTCTTCCATGAGAGTCTTCAGAGTGGTTATGTCTCTTTGATGGCGATCTTCTGAGCAGATTAGGAATGGCCATCAAGTGTGGGGTCATAATGTTGGTTGCGAGTTGGGAGAGTTGATGTCTTGAAGGTCATGTATCCATTGATTAGACCACTTTGTAAGTACTCGCCTCACAACCAGCCTCTATTCCATCAGGTTGAATGTTAGCAGTCAGACGCTTGGAGACCATAGTTGGTTTGATAGCAGCCTCGCAAGTAATGTGGCATGATTCGTAAACTCGACTATGAATGGAAATCGCGTCTACTACAACTGGAACGACAGGTCTCCATGAGAGACATGTAAGTTTGATGGGAAGCATGCTGATACCACCATACTCTCGTCCACAATCACAAGTGAATACTGATTCTTTTCCCAGTTCTCTAAGAATCTCGAAATTTCTCCTAGCACAAGAACTGCAAGAGATTTCCACCGGAGAACTAACTGCACTCACCGCTGCAAGATGAAGTCCACAATTGCAACGAATACCTAACTGCTCAAAGGCCCTTGCAGATGGTGAATATTGAGAAGAAATAGCAGGTGAGTTATTGAGTCCTGTAAATGTGAACTGTCTTCCACCATTACCGGTGTGGGCGGAGGTAATTCTGGATGCTTCTGCAGCAGCCAAGTCTTGAGAACTGAACGTATTGAAAGTAGGAGATTGATTGATTATAGCAGTCATTGGCTGTTGGGAAATTAATGATCCATCGAAACGAATAGGAGTTCCCAATACACTTCCCATTCGTAACCGAGGTTGTGAAACCGAGGACGACACAGTTGAGTGAATTTCTCTTAGATCGCTACTCTGTTTCAGAAGGTTTGTGGCCTTCTGGTTCAGTTGTACGCATTCCAACTTTTTCGGTACCGATATAACGATTACTTCTCGTCTCTTATTAGAAGTTGGACCTGTGACATTATGATCTCTAATGGGGGCATAGCTATCGCCAATATATTTTGGTTTAGAAGCTGTAACACCAGCAACATAGACTTCATCACCACACTGAAATATCACTTCCTCTAGGTCCTTCATATCAACAACCTGAATTCCAGTATTCTCTGAGAGAACAGTCGTCATTTTTGTACCTGATCATGAAACCATTGCGCGGACATTTAAATCTGCTGACTTCCACTCTGTCAAGGGAATTTCCACAGCCAAATTTTCCACATCAACTTGATTCATATACACCTTGGTTGGTATCAAAAGAGTACCGACCTGTGTGCCTGTGGAAACGGTATATCTTATCCCCATTTAACTTGACAGTAATGTTACAGGTGTATCCTATAGATTTCTAGACACGGGTATTTCAAGTATGGAGGATTTGCATCCAAGAGACATTGACACGTCAATAAGTTGAGCTGAAGCTTTAGCAAAGAATTTCTTTTTCCAGGTGAACTCCTGTCTGATTAGCAAATAGTTTTTGGTGAAAGATGATTCAGGCATAAGAATTATTTGGGCACAATCGATCATTTTTGCCCGAATTCCCTCGTAGGCAACAGCTTCTGATACCACGCCATCCAAATTGTTCCAGAGCGCATGTAGTTGCTCCTCTACGCACTCTGCTTAAAATTAGAAACTTAAAAGTTAGAAATAATTGATATTTTATTTTGCATATTTCGTTCTCCATGCACTCTGAGATTGGTTTTCCCCCAAAAATGTGTAGCCTTGACTATACCCATAAATGTCTGTGGCTGATTCCACCAAGTTTGGATAACCCACCAGACCTAGCCAAGTTATTGTCAAGCTATAGAGAAAACAGACGTATCGCGTGGAACAACATTATTCGTAAAGTGATGTGGTATCTCTGCACAAATTAATGTTCGAGTGAGCACGCGTTTCATTCTCTGCACACTCTGGTTTCAAATCTTATTTATTTTTTTCAATTTAAACAATAAATAAATAATTGACTGTTCATTTTGCATATTTTTTCTTCCTTTATAATTTCTCCATCACCAAAACAAAACTTTACATCGGTAAGAGTGGAATTATGGTTTTAATTTTCAATTATTATTGTTTAATTTATTCACAATCAGGTTTGACTGACGTCTGTCTGTCTGTCTCTTTTACATCTTTGAATCCCTCTTCCGTTTCTCCCTCTCGACCTTTTTAACTTTGATATTCCTCCCTTCTATGAAGCCCGAAGTCAACTAGAGGGCTAATGATAACTATCATAAAGCCTGCCATTTGATATAAATAAATAAATAAATTTATTCACAATACTGCATGCCGTATTCGATCCCTTCCAAAGTACTCATCTTACCTTTTCTCTGCCTTTTTGTCTGACTCTGTTACATCTGTGAATCATTATTCTGTCCCCCCTTCATCCTCCCTGTGAAGCCCGAAGTCAACTAAAGGGCTAGTAATAACTGTCAAAACGCCTGCCATTTGAAATAAATAAATAAATAAATTTATTTACAATGTAGAAAGATATTTTTAACTTAACACAGTCATTATTTTAACCTCAGTTCGTTTGCAAGAGGAAAGAGACAGTGAAAACTGTTTATCGGAGGAGATAAAATGAATCACGGGAGATCAGTTATCTTCAGAAGTCGACGGTAACTCATTTTTTCCAATTCAGAAATGAACTTCCAAGAATACTTTTGTCCTGAGGAGGTCTGAATTAGCAATAAATAAGGATTGATTGGTAACCTGTACTTTCATAGAGTTTCAATGTCATAAAACTTACCTCGTTGTCTTGGTTGAATAACAACTCATATATTCTTTCATCGTTAGCTACAATAAGGATAAATCATGATCAGATCTGAATATTACTTCATTTTACTTAACATTGAGTGGTGTCTGGTGATTGCTGTTTATCTACAACTTTTCTCATAAAATTCAATTTCAGATGAGGGAAATAGAAAGCCCACTCAATTTATCTGATTGAACAATTTGCTCAAAACAATACTGGTATGAACTCGATGTAAATTATGCATTGCAGTAGGTAAGAGTGGCGTCTGTATCATCATCGATCTCAATGTCTGACTACATAGTGAATGAGTGAGGCTGTCTTCCATCTGCACACAAGTTAATCTCATTTGTTTAAACGAGCCTTGACTTTCTGCGAGTATGTCTATTAAGCTACAATTCGATCTTTTCAAGGAGTGTTATTTCTGGGACTTTTGAACATTAATAATCTTATGTCTAGATGTTTGAAGTCACCCAACAAGGACGGTGAGGGATGCGAGTGGACCTTCCCTGGTATTAATTCTACCAATCTTTCTTCCTATTCATCAAGAGTTGTCAAAGCGAAAAGTACCAGGAGTGTGGAGAGCCTTCAATCAAAACCACAGCAGTATAAAGATAAACATTAATTTGTCTTACAGTGTAGACACAGATAAATTTTGAGTTAGAAAATTCGATGCCATTTGAATTGACTCCTTGGGAAAAATTGATTTCTGCTTTGTAATGTATGTGAAATCAAGTTTGACACACGATATTTAAATTAAGAATTATAAGTTGCATTGAGTTACTAAGGTAGAAATCATATGCAAACGGCACTGTTTTTATTCCAGTTGTCAAAGCATTTCTAAACGCATGTCAGAATTTCAAAAAATTGTATTTATGATCTCATACTGAGAGAAGATAACCCTGTTGTGGACACATCGCAATTTCTAACACAAGAAAATATTGAATAAAAGTGAACATGACTCACCACCAAACAAAAGACTCCCATTAAAAGAGATCAACGATTTTAGTTTTAAAGTGGTATTAATCACTTCGGTCCACTGGGGAGGTCCTTCAGTAGAAAAAGACAACATCTCCATAGAACCACTAGCGACGTATACATTTCCATTGAAAAATTCTGCTGCAGGATAAGACCTCGAATGAAGCATTGGAGCGATTTCACACCAACTGCCTGCGAGCCCAAGAGGCGATGAAGTTGTCAAAAAGATTTCCGCTTTATTGTAAGTCGGATATTTATCATTAATTTTACCACACCCACCAACAACAATGTCACCAACACCGGGTATATGTGTTGCTGCTGTGGCACACCTAGGCGTTGGCATTGGGGGCAGTTTCCTCCGTCTAAATTTTGAAAATACTAAATTCTCAAGTGATACTTGCTGATTCGTGACCTACGACCTACAAGTTGGAGGTTGAAATCAGGCGAGGTCTAATATCCACATGCACACATGCTGGGGCACAATACTACCAACATCTTCCTTATTTTCACATGCCAGCCTCTGCTTTTTCGGCAGTTGAAAGATCTTCAATTCACAGATATGAGAAGAAATTTTGTAACAAAGGCAATACAACATGAATACTTTAATAAGTGATTGAATCAACGGTTGCCAAGTAGTGTTCTTTGGATACAAATATCCAACTATTTATGACGATGTATAAATTATACAATATTTTTTCAGAACTCTCCAAGAGTGATAAGCCACATCATATTGCATAACCAATAGCAGTGGAATGAACGCAAGTCATTTTCCAACCAAAAGCAGACAAACTCACATAAATGCAGAAAATGCATTTACAAATATCTCGAAATGCATATGAACGTGATATCAGAACACGTTAATCACCTGTATATGTACATGTTGATGGACGTAACTTCTAAAATCTTGTCAATCTGAATGAACAAACGACTGGCGATTCTATATTTGAATCAGTTATAAGAGGAAATTTGCATCAAAAGCCACTGTATAATAAATAGATTAAAAGCATTCCTTTTAGCTATACCTGAGCTATGTCCAACTGTCATTAATGTCTTACGACTAATGACGATGTACCAATGAGTGAGTACTTTCAGAACTCTCAAGATATAACAAAAGATGAGTGAAAAGTCTCATCAGATATTAGTGCATTGCCAAGAGCAATCAAGTGAGTGTAAGTCATTATCCGGTCAAAATCGGACAAACTCAGAATGTTTCAGATGTCTGTAGTTGCAATCAAAGTAGGTCCGAACATCACACCAGGCAAAATGTTTTAAAATGCGTGTTAGCCGCATATAAAATGCTTACGTGTTGGTTACAGGTGAGAATTCCTCACAAGAGTCTAAGTATTTGTCACTTTGATTAATATAACCTCCAAAAACAAGAACTGCATGATCTCGAGCCACTGCAGAATATTGCTCTCTACTTTCGATCATTGGTTGGAGTGAGGTCACTTCACCATTCTGCGGATTGATTCTATCCACTTTTGATGTAGTCACACCAGACTTGTCTTTACCACCCAGAATATAAACACTACCTACAAGGAGTAAAAAAGAGTAATTGAGAGTAAGCAATCAAAGCTAGATCCAACCATCCAAAGCAACTGTGCAGGCGCAGTTTCGAAATTCGAATGGGAAAGAAACTTTTCGTCCTCCACTTAGTTCAGGAACCGCCTCCAAAACTCCACTACTTGAAATGTCTTTACGCCCATGAAAACAGATCATCGATTTCGAGCTGCGACGACAAAACAATGCATTATGAATTTCAAATCAAGTGCTACAGAAAAAATGAGAGTACCTTTCCTTTTTCATTTTATTCAAATTCCTAAATGTGTCCATAAACGTTGACCTAAAGAACCAAATTTTCGATAATGGGAATGACATTTTACCTTGCACTTTCCGACAAGTTGTAATCCGATCCACTAACTGACGTTTCAATTATAACCTCTGTTGGCAATTTCTTCATGTCGATCAACTTGAGAAGAGGACGGAAATGCTTTTCGATTTTAACGTGTTCGTCATTTAAGGAGGATGCATGCAACCAGGTACAGATTGCCTTGAATTTCAATGTTTCTTTTCCATCGCATATCCAGGGACTATGCAGTAAGGTTTGAAGTTGGTCGGCACCTACGTGTTGAAGGAAGGGCTGGCTGGAGGCTAATCTCTCAAAATCACCTGCTATCCTTGGTATGCACACCTCAATGAGATTAGCGTTTGAAGTGACATTTGCTGCCGACCAAACCTCCTCCAAATTAAGTCGATCAAGTCTACAAGGCAAATACGTCATGTGCATGTTCAGAAGTAACAGAAACGTTAGACTTCAGTTTAGTGATTGTATGTTCTTACATCTCTTGCAATAAACTCTAATCCTACAATCCATCCTTACCATTAGTGCTTGCTCTAACGTTCGGGAAACCGATTCACTAAAACTCCACATATAACTGATTATTTTGAAAAACCTCGGACATTCGAAAAGACAGTGGCCGCTTGCGCATGAGTAATGAGTGGTACGTTTTTTCATCCTTTACCACAAACTCCTATTCTATTACTCATCTTTTGGTTTTCTTTTGAACCTCACTTCCCTAAAACTAACACTCTCACACACGCACACGGATTTTGTTTATTTTGGTTGCAATAAACGAACCTTGTCTTGATGAACTCCGTTGTCCAGTCAATCAGCTCTTTGCAGCCAAGATTGTGGGCCATCAGATATATCCCCAATACGTTCTCAACATTTATGATTATTTCACCTGTGTAGGCGAAATCGACGGCCGCTTTAACAATACTAACGAGTTGGTAATGGAATCAGGATAAATGACCTACTCATATGGAAAACGACTCCAATTTGAGAGGTTTGAATGTTTGCTCTGTAAGATACTGTTTTTTATTCCTGGGAATTGTGCACAAAGGACAAGTTTGTGGGCAGGGATAGAAGTGCCGCCTTTGGTCTGGAATGAGAAAAGTTGTCCCTTCAACAAAAATATGTACTCACTTGTATATTCAAATCAATTAAGCTCATTTCTTGTCGCAATAGATTGAACCTATTTGCAAAGTTAGGTAGGAAGTCTTTATCGAAATTTCGGATCTCAGTTGTGAATTTCATCGATAATGCAATTATTGCAAAAAGCTGTGGTAGGTTGCGATGAGAATGCAAAAGTGGCAGACTTTGGTAAGTATTTAAAGCAATGAAATAGCACACATACCTTTCATAGCCAATAAAATTGTATCTAATACCCTACAGTTGGGACGTGCTTGACATAAATTTTCTGGTACTCAAATATGATATGTGGTAGTTTTTGAAGAAAATGGAACACAATTTAAGTAGCGTCATAAGGAGCGCGAAAATGAATTGCGAAACAAATTGTATTTTATTAAACGAATTTGGCATCCAGAAGTTACATGAAACTTGTGTTTTGCATGGGAGAGGATGTTGTAGCGGATTGCTATGCTAGTAAACTCTCGAACATGTAGCGGATTGCTATGCTAGTAAACCCTGACCGACTCAGAAATCTCTATGGCAGATTCTCCAACATCTGGTTTGACTCCCAGAACCAGCTAAACTATAGCCCAGCTCTAAGGGAAAAGAACGTGTAGCACGGAATACGTTTATTCAGTACGTATATTGATAGCGAAGTGTAATTTTTGGCAGAGCGATTAGTTATCAGATAACTCTAGCATAATTCGTTCGAACTTTAATAGCTAAATATTTCTGAGTAGTATTCTAAAGCGGGATTTCTATTTGATCATTGATGAAGTGTCCCACAATATGATTCGGTTCAATATATTGCAGCATGATTTCTCCTTTTTATTTTCACTTTGCTTTAGATAATACGCTTTATGAAGATTAATTCTATTAATGTAACATGCCTTGTCTTATACTGATTGTTGAAGTCGAGCTCAACACAAGCCAAAATTTACTTGTGGTCTGTTCACAATTTGTTTGATGTCGGCAGTTTGAGCACGTTTCAACCAGATAATCATATGCTCTCTCGAACATTCTGTCTAGGTGGATTTCGATTTGGAGACTGCAGGATAAAACCAGATTTGCACAATTGAAGGGAAAAATTGATCCCACGGTATTTCCTGTATATACTGCCTATTAGAGGACTGGTTGTAATGGGTGAAATAGCACGTGTATATTTTGCATTTCAATCACTTTAAATGGGTTTTAGGAGCATTTTAATGATCAAATAATGTCTCATGAATAATTTATGATGCTTTTATGAACATGTTGCAGGTAGGAATACGTGAATTTATCCGCACAACAACAGAAAGAGCACTCGCTAAGGAAAGCACTCAAACATTTTGATTTGCAAAATCGACTGTTAATAAGCTGAAGCATCTCAATATCGTGGCACCTCATTAATATTTTCCAAAAAAGCCTATATTCTTGAGTTTCGTAAATTTGTAAACTTATTGATTTGTTGAGCTCTAATTCCACCTAGAAACCTACCTATCCACAGTAATTAAATTTATATTAAATCTAGAATCTTCCAGAGGTATGTATTTAATCGAGATGAATGCACTTAAATAAATTAGTGTGAATGAATTTATGATTTTACTAACAATTTGTGTCAGTTTGATTTGGTACGAACTTATGTGGGACACGTTATCGCTCTGTGCGTCATCGTATGCCCGCATGTCTGCTCGCCAGGATTGGGAGGTGCGGCCGTACAACTCTGTGTGCAGCGACCCATCCTGATCATGAGTAGCTCCCTGCGTGTACACTTTATCCGTCATATACCCACTGAATAAACGTGCTCCGTGCTACACGTCTGTTTCCTTTATAGCTGGGCTATAGCTTAGCTGGTTCTGGGAGTCTAGCTAGATGTTGGAGAATCCGTCATAGAGATTTCTGAGTCGGTCAGGCTTTACCAGTGTAGCAGTCCGCTACACTTATGTCAGACTAAGCTACGTTATT
>UZAE01001153.1:0-14923 GCA_900617975.1 Rodentolepis nana | reverse complement strand
AATGACCATTCACCTTATGATATATGTAGACCTGTGGAGAGCACAACTCAAACATGACTGAACCAAGGAACCTTATACAGACTCGAGCAACCTGGAGTATATGATCTTGATACTAATTGTGTTAGGGAGAAAGTGCAATCGTGAAGGCAGAAAACTCTTTGCCAACTAGCAACCAATGTTGCCTATACGATTAGCGATCAGCCACATAACAAAAAATAAACGCTATTCTCACCATAAGCTCTATTTCCTCAATATTGTATTTATTTATAACAAATGCCAGGCGTTTTGTTGATTATCATTAGCCCTTTAGTTGACTTCGGGTTTCAGGGAGAGGAGGAGGAACATCAACGCGATAAAATATCGAGATGAGGGACAGAATAATGATTAACAGATGTGAAAGAGTCAGACAGACACAAAGGTAGGGGTCGAATATGACATACAGTGGGGGTGATGGTTGTTTGAAATGAGAAGTCAAATGGCGGTAAATAGACTTTTTTGCCGTATGATTATACGTTGCCTGGGGTGCACCACGTGGAGGTACGTCTATCGCGCACCCTCCTCAATATTGTTGAGGTAGAGAAAGCTAATTTTCTGGAGCTATTTCTTACTAAGGGATTTTAACATGGAGCTTAGTGATATTTCGTCAACGCCCATGTAACATCCCCTGAAGGTCTACTCACTAATTCAAAAGTAACTTGATAGCTTTGCTTAACTGACAAATATTTTAAATAAAATAAAAACAAGTAAGGATGAGATGAAACCGCGTAATGCTCGTTTAAAACCTAAGCCCTTCAAACTCGTAAGAGATAAAGTACAATTACTCAAGAATTTCAGAGAAGTTGTTTAAGACTAAACGTTTAAACAAACAAATAAATGGATTTAAATAATAAGTAGGTTAGACCAGGTGTAAGGCGTGAGGGTTAAAGCGGTTGACGAACACAGGCAGATAAACTGGCTCACAATTAAAATAACTAAAATGCACTTTTAGGCATTCGAGACACCATATCCAGCTTGCGAACAAACTGAATTGAACTATTAGAGGCTGAAATACTATAATGGTTTACATGAAGAGTGGTCTACGGAAAACAAATTATGGGTCAATATTTTCGGAAAAACGCAATTTAAGTCGGTTCATTAAAAACTAACTATTAGGATGTATACTTTACTACTTGGCTGATAAATATCCTAACTAAAATTTATTCATATTAAATGATATGACAGTTATCATTAGCCCTATGGTTGATTTCGGGCTTCAGAGAGGGAAGGAACACCAAAGTCACAGGAAGTTAAGCGGAGGAACAGAAGAGTGATTCACAGATGTAAACGAGACAGACAGACGCAAAGGTGGAGAAAAATGTAGGGTGAGTACTGTTAAAGTGATCGACTATGACATACAGTGGGGTCATGATGGCTTGAAGTCAACTGCCGGTTAGTAGACTTTTTTGCTGTATGAGTATACATTGCAAAGGGTGCATCATGTCTATCGTGCAGTAAATCAAACCAGGTTGGAAGGAAAAAGTACATGAAAATGTCGACATATTTTCCAATTTTATCAGCTGATTACATCAGTCAATTCCACCCCCCCCCCCCCAACTCTGCCCAAAGTGGACGGCTACAAAGTAGTGTGTTTACTTGCCTGATTAGTCCAGTATTAACCTAAGAAACAAATGGGAAGATAGTTACTTCGTGAAAGTAAGAAATGGGGGGGGGTAAGTATTTTCTCGATTATATTTGAGCTGTTATCAAAATAATTAAGGCAATATCTCTAATGCTGTTATTTCGTATTATGTTTGATGTCGGAGTATAAACCATTAAAACCACTCTTCACGCATCCTATCATTAGATTCAGTGTTACTAAAATTGACTCAACTTGGTCTCAGAGTCAAATTTTATTTGGTTTAAAATAGAGAGAAAAATCTTCCCACCCCAAACACACAGGTTACTACCTCATTTTAATATATACCGATTTCGCTTAAATGGCTCTATTTAACTTTCTCTAAAAGGGGTGCGCGATGGACTTACCTACACGTAAACTCATACGGCAAAAAAAGTCAATAAACCGGCAGTTGACTTCTGACTTCAAACTACCATGACCGCACTGTTTGCCATATTCGACCACTCTCACAGTACTCACCTTACCTTTTTCTCTACCTTTGTGCCTGTCTCTTTTACAGCTGTGAATCAGTCTTCAGTTCTTCCACCTCTCGACTTGTTGTGACTGATAGTCCTCCAATCAGAGTAACCCGAAGTCAACTTAAGGGATAAAGAAAACTATCACAAGCCTGGCACATGATTTAAAAAAATATTTTTTCCCCTGAAAATCAAGTGTAAAGGTCTCCTTCAAGCATACAACTTTTGACTTTTCTTTACTAAGGGTTAGAGTGATTTTTCAGCGTTGAAAAATACGTCTACTCAGTGGCAGTTTAATTTTAAATATTCTTATTCATTGTTTAGTTATATAGCTCGAGGAGCCGAACGATTTTCTAAATGAACTTCTCATCGGGTTTGAAATTTAATAGTTCGTTAAACTTGAAAACCAGTATAAGAGCCCAAATTAAGCACTGGAAGAGCAGTGGTAGGGTGTTTGCTTGCAATGTCAGAGGACACCTTGTTACTTGCACATCCAAGCACTAGCAGTGAAAGAGGTTATCCAAACGAACTGTTAAAATCTGGCTAATACTTTGAATAGGAATTCTCCACAAGGCTAAGAAGGAAGAGAGTGAGGAGGAAAGAAGACTGTTAGAAGTGATGAAGAGGAGGTCAAGGGATTGTGATCCTCAACAGATTCTCCAACCTAGTGATCCAAGATGTGCAAATTATCTGAAACTATCTTGTTCTCCAGTTGGGAACCCTTCGGGAGACAAATCCTTTCTTCATGGTTGCAATGATAATAACGTTCCCTAAAAAGGCAAGTAGGACAGAAGATACAAATCGCAATTGATTACACCTCAAGTCCCAAGACTTGCTGTAGTTTGACTTTCAGTGATAAACTTGATCAAATGTATCCTACTGTTATGTATAACCTCCAAAATTACACTTTCCGGGGTCTCAGAAGGGTTGGGTATGGGAATTCCTCTCTTGATAGTGCAATTTCCATCTAACACAATGTGTTGTGGAAATCCCTTTGTATAACCTCCCTCGTGGATGGAAAAACATGAACACTTTCTTTCTGACTGTAACTTAACCTCGTTGGGTCTCAATAGTGGAGCTTTGTTCTCCACTAGTAATTTCCTAACCCCTTACTTAAGGAATCAAAGAAATGAGCAATAATCATCATTTAAAATTAGCCCGGAATATGTTATAGTTTGACATTTTTTTATTCGTGACACTTATTGAATCTGCGGACCGCTTTTATTGTCTTGATCTGTTTTAAGGAGTGTAGATGAATTCTAGCCGTACTTTCATCCATTTCACTTTCATCACACTTTGAAAGGTACTTATCTTACAACATAAAAATTACATTAGTGCAAATCTGGTGTGCGCTAGAGTAGGTGGAGTTGGTACCAAAGAGAGCTCACTCACACTAGTGCACCTTTTTTTGGTAAGAGTGAGATGTTATTCTTTAGCCACAATTATCTACTTATGTCTAAAACAGCTTAATATTTCATTAGCTCATTTTACATCCTTGCTTTTCCGCGTACTTGCGAGTGTTTCCACTCTGAATGGCGAGGTTGTTAGCCTAGTCCACGACTGAAGAAGTATGTCTACTCAAGGCAAAAAAAACCTGGGAGTTTCGAAAGTCTAAATATCGCATCAAATTCACCAATATTAATTTCACAGTGTAAAAACAAGTGCATTCTTTTAAGGCAAAATGCATAATTCTAAAAGTTCCAAAAGCATTCCATTTTAAAATGGGGGAATGAGGGAGTGCCTTTGTACCCAAGTCGGTATAATTTTAATTGAACCAACTCAGTATGCTTTTAGTTGATCTCATAGCAACCCACCTGTTACTTCGTTCTAACATCATTCCAAGACAAAAGGGCATACCACTACAAATTTCAGTCACTAAACCACCATTGATAAGTCATAATGGCATCAAAGATCCGTGTTGTCAACCTCTTTTTTAAAATGGACCTAAAAGTGAATAACAGAAAGAAACCACCTCCCCCCATTTCATAACGTCTAGAACAGATATGAGCGCACCCTCCAAGCCCCCTGTGGATACCTAATTGAAACGGGTCATATCTTCGCATACCCACTTCCTCGATTTGCTACCGTACTTAAGAGTACAAACCCAGGCACCCTTTAGGCGTCACTACTAACTTGACCAGCTGCTAATTGCAATCACTTATAGAAATGACTGATGAACCCCACAGGTTCAAACTAGACTGCCTAATATCAGTTTCTGAACTCCCATTAAGTGCCATCTACTCGAAAACCTGCCCGATAGGATACATTGACCTCTTTGAAAGTAGAACATAAACCTACGACCACAATTACTTGAACCCCCCCCCCCCCCCCCCCTCCTACAGAGGTCATTTAATGTTAAATAAGCTTACGTATATTATTTTTAGCGCTGCAATCACGAAGTACACCGAACATAAAATAATACGCCACTTTATATACATAAACAATGAGATCAATTAATGTTTCCAGGATCGGAGGAAGTCATCCACGACTTCCTCTAAAATACTGACGGAACCAGGTGAGAGAGGACAATCTGAGGGCTCTAAATTGCCAAGAAAGAATGTAAGGGCTTCGTCATTGTAAATGGAATCAGTGATTGCATTGGTTTCATCCGGCACGAGATCTTCTTGACATGGAGAAGAAGAAACGGTAACTTCGGAACCAATATCGGGAAACTCGTCATCAGCATGGAAGAAACTAGAGTCACCGCGATATGAGGGGCACTCGTATAAAGCAGAATACAGAGTAGAATCGTGATGCAGAACGCCAATCCCTTCGGCTGAGGGAGTACTGCAGACTTAATTGGCTCTTCCTGCACACGACTCTCCGAGATACCGTTTCTCAACTTGATAATTTCACCCCTTAGATACTCAATCATTCTACTTTTCTCCTCGCACTCAGTTTTATAAGAACTACATGATTTCTTGATTTGAAAATTCTCATATTCAAGAAGACGAACGCGCTCTTCCAGTTGTTTATTCCTTTCCTTGTTACGTTCTCTCGCCTTTTGTGCAGCAATCCGATTAAGACGCTTTCTATAAAAATACATTATCAAAATAAATGTCAATACCGTCTGGCGTCTTTCTCCACTACACTAAGTTGACTTAAATCGGCCCTTCGTCTCACAGTCGATGGGATTGACACCGACGATTCAGACATTCATAACACAATAATGACGTCGGTACCTCGACTAAAACAAAACCTTTGAAGTGGTAAGTGATATTTCTTGCAAATTTGTGATAATTATAATGAGAATTATAATATATTCATACTAAGTGTTTCTAAAATATTTATTTTACTTATATAATGACTTAAGGAGGATGGAAAAAATATTTCGTGGAAAGTAATGTTACTGTTGTGCATTTTTCGTTTCCTTCTTATTCTGTCAACGTACCTGAATCATTTAGAGCCTTAGAATCAGGACTAACAGCTAATTTAGATCAATTTACTATTATATTTGAAAAAAAGTAATTTAGCATGCATTAGCAACCCTGAAAATGGTCTTTAAGATCTTAAGATAGAAGAAATAACAAACTCCAACTAAAACAATAAATGTGAATAAGTCAATCAGCCAACAAGCACTAAAAAATAAATGTTTAGACAACACAGCAAACTATTCTTCACTGCAAAATGGTCGAAGTTGCTAATAATAAAGGAATGGTGTCTTGATGTCTTGAATTTAATATCCGTCTTTTATGATCTATCCACATTCGCGAAACTGAATTAATGTAACTCGTTACACAAAGATGATAATGATTATATGTTCTCAGAATTAAATATAGGCTATTCTCAGGAATAAAACTATGAACGTTTATATACTTCTTTTGGAAATGCAATTTAGAGCGTATTTGTTTAACCTAGTTCCAAACATGACACTTTTATGATAATTTTGGGCTCATTATTAATCCGATAATGGAGTCTTCTCAACTTAGAAGTTGGGCTTTGAAGCTTTTTACTCATTATTCTTGTTTACCAATGCCAATATCAGCAACTATACGATTGAAGGAGTGTTCGGAATCTCCTATTAGTTGCAGCGTCTATTCGAAATGGAAGTTTTTGGACCCTGTGCGTAATGATTCTATCATTATGGACAAAGTTTATCATGCCCATTGTCAAGAAAAACACAGTATGCCTCATCTTATACACAATTCGACATCTGAGGTGTTCTCCTCATTTGGATTCTGTTACCCTTACTCTGCTGAAGCCGGGTCTAATGCTATCTTTGATATTGAAAATAGCCTTTACCGAGTGGTTTTCACTGAATATACGCTTCCAAGTTGTGCACTAGGTGATTCAGGACCCATGAAAGCATCTTCATCTATTCCGGGTACATTTGCACATGTTTTCTCTCTACAAAGCGGAAGATTACTTAAGACAATTAAATTACCTACTGAGGGCTCCGAAAATTCTCCTGCTTGCCATGGAAAATTGTTTGGTTCTGGAGACCCTTCAGTGCCTTTTTCTGCCTGCAGATTTTGTCATTCAAACTCTAACAGGCTTGTTTATCTCGCAGAATATAAGTCTAATGAAGCAAAGGCGCTTCCTGATAGTGTAAATTTCTAGTTTATTAATTTTTTTGTTTTGTCTAGAGTAATGTTCCTCCTTTGAAATCCCCTTTTGTTTATAAAGAAACCTGGGGTGAAGGTTTGAGCAACGTTATCCGGCCTGTGATTTGTACTTTGAACTTGGAAACAGAGGAGGTAGAGTGTGTCCAAAGCAGATTGGAGAAAATTGTACCTGATTCAAAAAATTGGTCTTTTGATGAACCGCATTACACACCCGATGGCAAAGGTCTTATTTTTGTTGCTTATGACAACCAGCCTTACCGAGTGGGTTTGATCTATTGTTATCAACGGGAATCCCGCTTGATCTACTGGGATTTCGGTAAGATTCGATAACGATATCATTTTTGCTCCATAAGAATCTTCGAGCATTCATTGCCTTAGTCGGAGCGGTCATGCAGTGAGGTGGCCACGCTTTTCTCCAGATAATTCTAAGCTCATTTGGTTTGAAATGCCAGCCGGTGGACCGCATGGACAATGTTTCTCTATGCTTTCTCAAGATTGGCCACCTAAACACTCCGGACCTAAGGTTATTATCCCCTTAGTCGCAAATCCGAAAACTATACTAGACTTTCCAGGTAAGGTAGGTTAATTGGACCTTCTAGGGTTTTTACATTTCAGGTCTATTTTTATGTGGTGGGGTGCGTGAGAGATGCTTTACTGCTGACAGTAAAGGAGTTATTCTCTCATCAATTTGGCGTTCCGAAATGGCTTTAATTCACGTGAGCTTGGTTCCATCCTCACTGGGGAAGATTACTCGTTTCCCCTCCCCCTTGAAATTTATTGAAGAAATTGAAGTGTGTGATTATGGAACTGTCTCCTTAATGGATATTAAAGGTGATTACATGGTCGTGATGGCTAGTGCTCCATCTGTACCTGATTTTCTCGCAATTACAAAGGTGTCTCCAGATGCTATTGAGGCAACTTGGTTTGTTTTCTCACTTTCTAAAAAATAAATACAATTTGAACTTTTAGTTGGCTCAATCTTTCTGTGAGCGGCGAAAATGCGCAGTCCATACCTTTTTTACAGGGACTCTCTTGGAAGGTACTTCAACACACGGCCACTGATGCCAAGGATTTGCGTTTTGGAGTTTCGAATTTCGAATCTATTCTCATTCACCCTAATATGGGTTCCACTGATTTGCAATTTAACAGCTCTCTTGGTAAATCTGCACACTGATGCCTTTTCTTATTTATTTCTTTGGCGATAGAATTTGATTGCAAGCAACTGAAATGGGATCGAGCAAGAGGATTAATCGTCATACCACATGGCGGACCGCATTCTGCTTTCACAGCTGAATGGTTACCACTTGTAATCTCTTTTATTGCCTCTGGTTTCGCCTGCCTTCTTGTTAACTACCGCGGTTCTACTGGTTATGGAAATTGTTCAATCTACTCCCTCCCTGGAAAGTGTGGCGAAAATGATGTGTCAGACTGTGTTCAGGTGAGCGGCTTTGTGATTGTGTTTAAGTGATATTCTTTGATATTGGAGATATGGCTGGGCCATTAGGATTTTTGGTTTATTAAATTCGAATAGATTTAAATTTGTGTTTTTTTCTAGTGATGGTTAAGCTTTTTCTACAAAATAGTAACATTTTTACTGTTTGTTGTTTTTTTTTACTTATTTTAGAGTTTTTCTACTTCTTGATATCCCATGGTTGCTTGAGTAGTTAGACCTTTCTCTCTCATTGGTAAGTGAAATGCTAGTTATCTCGTAGTCATCTAGCTGTAGGAAACAAATAGTTATAACCAGCACTAACACTTATCCTCACACACTCCATTGGAGCGTCAATTTCTTTTTATCTTTCGGAAATGTTCACTTTTTTTAGCTCCTGTTTATTCACTATTTTCAGGCTACTGAAGATGCCCTCAAGTATTTGAAAATGCCTGATCTTCCATGTCTTATTAGTGGAGGATCACATGGCGGTTTTCTGGTTCTACACTTAGCGGGTCGATATCCATCCCTCTATCGTGCCGTTATTGCTCGGAACCCGGTGACAAACTTCGTGAGTATGCTCAGTACAACAGACATTCCTGATTGGTGTTGGACTGAAGCTGGCCTCGAATTGGATGAGTCCAAAATCGATCCAGAACATCCCGAACACCTCTGTCGTGAATGGAACTACAAATCCACATTTTGCCCTACTGATCCCGATCACTTAATTCGCTTGGCTAAATGCTCACCTATCACCTACATCTCAAATGAGTGGTCGGTCCCCGTTCTTATGTGCGTTGGAGCAAAAGATAAACGTGTTCCAAGCGAACAGGTGAGTGTTCAATGAGACTTCAGATGAATGAGCGATTGTGAGCCGACTAGTGTAATATTGCCCAAAGAGTAGTGTTGCTAGTTAATGTCTCACCTACTTTAAATTTATTTGACTGTGTTGTTACGCTTGCTTTTTAGGGCTTGACCTTCATGCGTGCATTGAAGGCCCAACTGGGTGAAAGGGCTAATGAGAGGACGTGTCAGACATTGTGCTTTCCTACAGAAGCACATCCCATTCAATGTCCCGGTGCTGCCAAAGACTTCTTTGTTCGCGCTGTTGAGTGGTATTACCAAGCTCTTGGACTAATTAAAGCTTAACATTATAATGGCCTTCTTTGCTATTTGATTCCTCTGATTCAAACTCCTGACATTTGGTATAATATAAAAATGACCTTCTATAACGTTATTTTTCTGATATCGCATGCTAGACTAACACTACTGTTGCTATTTGCACACATTTCTGTCGCGTCTCTAACCGTGTTCGATTTGAACTTATTTGTTCATAAAATATTTACCCTCATAGAATTTAAAGGTCATGGTCTTCTGACGATAACTGAAGACTTTTTAAGAATACTACTTGAACGGTATTGGTGATAACTTCTACTGATCGGTAGCTTAAGGTTCAATTGTCGCTACTTTTGCCGTTGACCTAGTGAAAAACGTGACCAACTTGCTAATTAATGACGACCAGTGAATGCGAATTTCGAGTTTCCCAAGAAAGGGGTTTATTAATGGTATTCTTGCACTTATGATGTGCATTTTTAAATGCTTCTATTCAATGGGTTTGTTTGGATGTTGTTGAGTCATCTCTCCAATTTATTGTTCAGATTTTCAGGAGCATGTGAGGCAGTTTCAAATATCTATTAGGCCCACAATGACTGACCTTAAGTTCCCATCATAATTAGAAAGGGCATTGGAAGTATGGATCTGCAATAGGACTGTTTGACAGATCAAGAGCATCTGCGCAGATTACTCTATTCATTTCCTTCACTAAAACACAACATTTTTGGAAACGTACTCAAATAAAGTGAATTGAATATAGGATGTTTCGGTTGGGACTTGGAGGAGAAGCAAGATTAGATTAAATTGTGGTCGAATACTATCTTTGAAATTTATTGCGAGACCGCCAAAACGTTTCTCTTGATCACCTCGCGATTAGCTAAGCTTATCCCAAAAATTTTAATTACTAATTAATATGCGCAGTCGTAATTAGGCTATTTTAATGAAATTGCAGCATGTTCAATCGCAGCATTGAATCACTTTGTTCCTTTAGTTTCTTCAATGGACGATAGTCAATTCTCCGACTTTCTCGAAAATGATGGATTTGATGGGGATGAAGCTGACTTTGTAAGTCGTAACGATTATTTCAGTAAGTATGAAACACCCCCCCCCCCCCAAAAAAATTCCTTTTTTATGAACATCAATTGATCGCCTTTTGACGACCATGTGGGCTCAATAGATTAAATTTAATTAATCAAGTGCATTTCCACCGTGCTATGGCACGAAATCACAGTTGCCTGCATAACGAAAAATACTTATTACCTGCAAAATACAACTATTTGAGCCCAATTAAATGGAACTTTTTTGATAACACCTAATCCTCTCCAGCTGCCATCAACTCGAGATGGAGTAATCTTTCTAATCGACTGCACGACCACGATGGTTAGTGAGAAAGTTCCCGAAGATCAGGTGCGAGAAAATGCTTACACGGGCGTCAAATTGGCCCTCCTTTGCTGCCAAAATTTCATGCAGAATAAGGCTCTTAGCAGCCCCGACGATATGGTCGGTTTGGTGTTCATGAGAACGGTGAGTGGGATGTATTCTATTTGATATTTGGGCTTGTTATTGTAAATAGTTGGTCAATTTTCAACGCATTGGTTGACTGATGTTTAACCCATCCGAATGCCTTGTTTGCAGCGTACCTCAAATTCATCCGAGTTCCGCAGTATAAATGTAGTTCAGGTATGTTGAACAGTACAGTTTGGGCCTCTTAATTTGATTTAACGAAAGTTGTAATACACAGTACCCCTGTCCTTAGACTCTTGATCAAACTGACGCTCCTAGAATTCTGAAGGTGGAAGGCCTCCAAGAAATGGATCCAGAAAAATTTGAAATGGCTTATGGGGGTCTTCCTGCTGGAGAGGGTTATCCTGTTCATGAGGCACTCTGGGCCTGCCAGAATATATTCAACAAAACGTAGGTCTCTACAATTTTTCATATATCTGCTTGGAATAATGAGTGTTGTTTTCCCTTTTGAACGAATTGCCTTTATTGAAAAAATAAAGATTAGGATGAAGAATCTTTTGGTTTCCTAACCTTCTAGAAATTCCGTATACTCAAGGTAGCTAGAATTGACTGAGAAAGTGGTTGGAATATCTTTCATTAATAACCCACAAGATGTCCGTTAGTTTGTATGGATGGAATAGGAGTAAGCTCAATCTCCCGTAGTTCTATAGCCACGGATAATTCAAATGCTTGCATCTTAAGCTCCTCCCCCCCCCCCTCTAGTGGCCAAATTATTGAAAGTCTCTTCTGTATAACCTGAATGAAGGAGTTGCATTTTGTTCTTCCTCTTCTGAAAATGAATGACTGAGGATTGAAGTGATCGTAATTCCTACTTTATGCCATAAGACGGATTTCTTATCTCCGTCTTATATATTTTTCCGACATTTTATTTCATTCACTTTTCAAGGGCTGGTTTGCGTAGCCCAAAACACTCTGCAAATGTTTAGAATTTAGTTTATTTCAGGATTTCAGCATGCCAAGTTTAATGTTTGTCACGTCTCTAATCTAATTTTACCTTCATGCTTCCAAAAATCCATGAGATAAACATACATTACTTGTACTCGCTTATTGGCAGCGTTAAATAGTAACTAAATTGATGTTAAGTCGTAGTAGACAACAGAATCTGTTAGGCAAAAGTGAGCGAATGTGGGAAAGTGACTTTCAAGTGTTGTGAACGTTTGAGGTGCTACTCCATCATTGGTTGACTAGACATAATGTCGAATACTCAGCACACATATAGTGCAAAGTTGACAAAGAAGAAGTAGGTGAGTGGGTGATCAAGGAATATGGGAAAGGGCAAAGTGCATCAGTAATTTGAAGATTAATCTTAATTCAGTTAAGGGTCACATTTGGGCTTCGGGTTGTTATTGGATTAATTCTCAATATATTCATTTATTTCTAATGTGGGCAATTGCCATTCGAATACTTGGTTTTGCTTTTTTTACTTTTAGAAAGAAGGCTTTGGGTTACAAGCGCATATTTTTGATTACAGACGACCCAGATCCTGTTGACAACAAGGATCAGCTGAGGGTATGAAGACAACTTTTACTCTGTAAAGTTATGGCATCTTCTTAATGTTATCACTCTCACCATCTGCTTTAGCGACAAGCTATATTGAAGGCTAACGATCTTCACCAGAGTGGAATTGATATTGAAGTCATCCCGATTCAACAAGAGGGCATAGATTTTCAGATGGATAGATTCTATGAGGTGAGCTTAATTTCTTGTCATTTATTTATTTACTCCTTCATTGCCTTTACCGACTTCTCGCATTCAAATTCCCTCTAGTCTCTAATTGTCACTGACTCGGAGATTACTGAGCGTGTAAATAGTATTGACAAATTATTGACTTGGTAAGTTTTGTATTCCATTTTATCAACTCATAATCTTTTTATCTCATTGTGATTTAAACTTCACTTCATGCCCCATCAGGTTATCGCACTACTCATTGTATCATATAACATTTAGGGAGAAGTCTCAAGAGCCAAGTCGACGTCGTTTGGGCCGTTTGCCACTCTACTTGGTACCCATGACACCCACTGCATTGGGCAAACTGAGTCCTGATGTTACCCCGACTCTTGCTTTCGGTGTCTCAGCCTATTGCCTTGTTCGACGTGCTCCGTTTCCAAAATCGGTAATGAGTTTCTCCTTGCCCCTAAGGCATGATCTCGAAAAAAGCGTGAAATAGTGAATCACAAAGAATAAGTATTCAACTACTTTAAAAAACGTCACATTTAAGCTTGAACTTGCTTCTTTAAATCAAATTCTACCCTTTGAATTAAAGTGCCTAAATGTCAGTGCCCATGTCTCCAGGTTCTCTCGCTCAAAATGATTCCTTTCATAATATATATTGTGTTGACTAAACGTTGAGCAAACTAAAGATAACTATTGAAAATACGTACTTAAAATTTCGAAAATTTTCTCATAAAGAAGTTAGTTAAGTTAGTTAGTCAGGTAAAAAGAGATATTTAACCCACACAATAGGTAGATATAGTAATGGGCAACGAATATTTTGCGAGTTTGATGCTCATCAGTACATACCCAGTGGGTGGGATAGTCTCTTCCATGGATTTAATCTGGGTAGCAAAGGAAGCGGATGGTCAATTACCAAGGAAACTCTAAGCTACTGTCCCTCTGCCCAAAAGCGGCTTGGGGATTAACTAGAAATAGAACCACACGGCCTTATAGTCTATTTCCTTTTTATAACAAACACTGAAAGGCTCGAATGTACGCTAAAACTAATGAACCAGTTGTCTCAAAGCGACGTTTCTACAAAGTTAAGGAAGGTGGGAAACCTGATCTTGATAGCATGGTCATGCCTCAAGATATTCAGAAAGGTCTTCGTATTGGAAGTCGTACGCTTCGTTTCGAACGGAATGAAACGTCTGGGCGGGTAAGACAAATCATCCCAGTTGGTGAGAAACAGTTCATATTCTCTTCAATTCTTCCTAGTCATGATGTCGAAGCAATTTTCTCTTTATTTCAGGCATTCATTTGATAGGTTTCAAGCCACTTGATAAATTAAAACCTTGGTGTCAAATGAAGGCCCCTCAGTTTCTTTATCCAGAAGAGACTATGGCCAAAGGAAGCGCTTTGTGGTTCACCGCTCTCCTTTCCTCCTGTCTGAGGAAGAAAGTATTCGGCGTTGCTCTCTATGTGCAGCGTCAGAGTTTACCACCGCATTTAGTTGCTCTTGTCCCTCAGGTGGGTTTCTAATAAAAAAACTTGTTTTAAGTCGGTATAGCCAGTATTTCTTTTTGCCTTTCTTTTCTATGTCTTAGGCTGAACAACTGGATGAAACTGGTGGACAAGTAGTTAGTCCAGGATTTCAAGTTATATATCTCCCATTCAGGGAAGATTTTAGAAAGTTGGTGTTGCCTAAACATCCTCCAGGTATTTGCAATTTCAAGATAACTTATAAGCTCCCGAATCGCGGAAGGATGTTTTAATTTGAAGTCTGACCTACGTTTTAGTAGCTGGTTCAGAAGAGGTGAACGCTGCGGTAGAAATGATAAAGAAGATGTCGACAAAATACTATTCTGATGCTATCTCCAATCCAACTCTTCAGAAATACTATGCTGAATTAGAAGCTCTGGCTCTTGAACGCACGGAGGTGAATGAAATTGTTGATCATACACGTATGTTCTTTTCAATTTTGTCTCTTGGCTGAATCCGCATTAATCTGGCTGCTGTTTCCTATAGAACCTGATGTGGAAAAAATTCAAAAACATGCTGGAAAGGAGATTAGCAATTTTATCGACCTCATATCCCAAGCTGATGGGGATAAATGTTTCGCGTCCCCTTCAAAGAAAGCTGCAACTTCCTTAGATCTGAAGGAACTTCAAGACCACGTTAAAAGCGGCACACTGGCCAAATTAACAGTACCTACACTGAAGCAGTGTGCCATCATGCTAAACGTAAAATCAGCCTCAAATAGAAAGGCTGATCTTTTAGCGGCAATCATTGACTACTTTGACACATAGTTTAAAATGTATAATGACATTCAATTTCACTCTTTAAATTTCTTTTCTTATTTTGATTTATATTCACTTTTCGGGACGACCTGTAATTTCATAATTTAAAGAAAAAATTGCACCATCGGTCTATTCTGTAAACAACTTGTCTGCTTCTCTGTCCACACCGGTCCCCTTGGTTAGGGTGGGGGGGGGGGGGGGGGGGGGTG
>UZAE01001152.1:0-14934 GCA_900617975.1 Rodentolepis nana | reverse complement strand
ACGGATTTAGGAAAATTAATACTTAAAGGAAAAAAACAAGGAGCATATTTAAGAGAATATGGAAACGCATAGGAAAACGATCAAAATTTTACAAATATGTAGGCAAAACAACCGGACAGGATTGCCTGGCAAAACACCTTCACAGATAGAGAGTATACATTCAATCCACATGTCCCCCTATATAACCTACAGGAGGAAATGGAGAAGACCCACCTGATTCGGTGTCCAGCCCTAAAGACAACGATGGAAACCCAGAGATACTGGGAAGCAAGACAGTTAATGAACTGCTATATATGTACCTCCCACCCATGGGGGAAGCTGAAGTCAAAGTTTAAGCGCTAATGATAAATATCATAAAGCCTGCCATTCTAAAAAAAACATATTATGAAGTAAACATCACAAACTCACTCAAATAGATATGTTTCCAGTTCTTCTGGAGTGAAGATGTCATCGAGTTCCTTTGATATTGATATGAGATTGCCAATCATTTCCTTGTTTTTATAAACCAGGATTGCAGGAACTCCATTCAAAACCTATCGAATGCCAAAATAATGCAAGTCAATAGATGAGTGCAATGGGCCAAAATTTGAGCATAGTTAATTCCGTCCCTGTCAGCCATGACTCAACTAAATTTGTGATGTCAAAAGGAAATTAAATTAGAGAGCCGAAAATATGATAAAAGCGATTAAACAGTGTGGCTAAGTAGCAATCAAAAGAAAAGCCAAAATATCCCCTCCATCATCCCAAAACCAAAGAGCATAAGGCTTTATTATGAACTTCAATGTTTATAGGCTATATATATATAAATGAACCATTTGTAATGTTTAAAAATAATGAAATAAAGGCAACTTGCAAAATTCCTGCTCAAAAACGAGGTCGAGGCACGAATTCGACAGAATTTATAATGAGGATATGCTCGAAAGAGATATTGAAAGGCTTCATTGGCCGATTTGCAAGCTATGTTTCCCTAAGAGGAAAAGTTTTAGGAAATTGAAAAGAAAAATGTACCTCCTCATAGATATGAACGATAACGGTTACATTGGCAGGCTCCTTGTCAATCTCTGTGACGAAATTACTTGTATTCAGTTCATAAATGCGAGGATAAGTAGGCCTACATATTAATGACAACATAATTCGAACTCACAAGCTATTGAATGTACCCTGCATTTCGGCAAGTCTTTTCTGTCTATATTGAGCCAAAAAGGCATCATCGTCATCATCAAGAAGATTTTCGAATAAATCCTTAAGCTTTTGTTCTTGCTCTTTTGCAAGTTGATCTGCACTCTACAAATTGTAATAAAGGCAACTCGGGCAGGCTTACATAAGGACGCCCTGTCAGCGCGCATTTCTTAGCCATCTGAATAGCCATCTCATTTTTCAGCTTATCTTGCTCTTCTTTCAGCTTTCTGTATTGTTTGTAATCCGCAATAACACCTTTTGGGCCGGTCTACTCAAGTAAAGAGGAGAATTCATCTTACTTGGGCAACTTGATTGCCTAAAGAAGCAGGGCTAGGAGGTGGTGGTGCAAAGCATTCAACTTCATCATTATCTGATGCTTCATCGGAGTCTTCCCCCTCTCCATCACTAGAACTGCAATAATTATTAACCTTTTCGCCAAGAATTCTATCGTCAAATGATAACGACATCGTCCAGATGCTTTGAGGCGACGCTGCTTAAACTATAAGGTTAAACAAATCAACATACCAAATACATAAATTTATGTACACACAAATATTAGTTTAGATAAAAAAATGTCCACAAAACTCTTCATAAAATTCTGTCACTAAATAATACTTGATTTCATGTGAGGTAGTAAATGATCCAAAACGACATTTAATGTATTCTATCGTATATGATGCAGTTAGATTTTCTACAAAATAGAACCTTCAAAGTTTCTATTTGTATCAGACTGAAGCCCATTATACCTAGAAATATAGCGGGGTTATAATTTAATTCTCTCTTTTCATCAAAATATTAATTCCACAAGAATTTCAAAGCTTAACCCACAATTAATAATGTATTATACTAGTATACAGATACCTGACAAATCTCTAAAACAATGTGTTAGGTATAGACTGTTTTAAATAAATTATAATTTGAATTTTAGTCTTTGAGATTTATTTAATTTATGAGTTATAAATTTGTATGTTTAATACTGGAAAACGAATCAGCTAACGATTAATCGTTGTCTTTCTTTATGAATCTGTCCGTATATAATTGATTCGACTGCGACTGCTGAGGTTCCATCTATTACTCAGTGTTCGATGGATAGTTTAGACTGGACTAGGGTTGACTGGATTTATTTCCTAACAGTAAAAGCTAATGTAATTTTTTGACAGGTTTCCATAATTAGGCAAATTCTAGGAAATGTTGCCTTCTTCCATATGTCCATTATGCCAGTAAAGGATCTTTTATAAATGCCAGTGCCTTCTCATAACTGTGCCTTTAAAAGACTATTTTAAGCGATCCTTTCAGTAGCGAGGCAAAGTTACACTTGAATTTAATTTGAAATAATGATTACACTGGAACACTCTAATTTTAAGACCAATTCTGATATCGAGGCTTTTTCATATTGGCTGGTTTTGAAATAATTCTCTTGACGAAAACTTATATGGGCCACTCAAGTTGTTTTATAAAGCCAATTACTGGTTCTGATTGATACAATAGTAAAGTTAAACACTCAAAATAGCAGTGTGGTCCTCGTAACATCCCTGGGTTATTTAGATATTGGAACTCTATGCTACTGCTGCGCATTGTACTTAAATATTCACCTTTCATGTAGACGAGATGGCTCTGCAGGTGACCACTGTGGTATGGTACCGGCATGTACCCGGGGGCATATAGGGGTGTCGACAGACGTCTATAATGATAGAAATCTTTTCTTATTCCATTTTGCTAGTGAATAATTTTAGCAAAGCAAATATACATATGCACATTTTGACATTCAAATTATTTTAAATACGCTAAGTGTTGATAACGCTTTGTAATAATTCACTCTGCGCTTATTTTGGTTCACGAAAGGTTCACCATATCCTTGAAGATTATTGTTCATATTTCAGTTTTTTAATCTTATTATCTAAATGGTTTCAAATTTCCTGAGTCTACTGGAATGGAGATTAATTTAGACGATTTTAGACCCCAACTAAAGAGAACATTTTATCAGTTTATTATTGGTAATACAAATTCAAACTTTCTTTTAACATTTCCATTTATTTTAACAATTTACCAGAAATTTCAAAATATTCCAACGCATAATGACATTTAGTCACTTCTGGAACCTAAAATCTTAAAGATTTTCCCAAGCGTTTAAGGTACTTTGTTTGAATTAACTTGGTTGTTTTAATGTTCATATTACAAATACAAGTTGGATATAAAGGTGGATTGTTTAACACATTGCAGTTTCCAACTTTCCTTGAAATAGGGATAGTTATGTAGCTCCAGTTCCAATTTGCCCCACGTTTTTATAACAGAATAGTTTTCAAGTTTCGAACAAATTGATAATGTTTGTGCTACTAGTAAGGTTTAAGTAACTCTTAAAATTTACATTAGCTTTTCATGCACAAATTCAGTATTTAAATTTTTTGACTATTCCCGTAAATTGCCTTATTTAGAGAAATAAAATGAAAGGCTAGTTCTTGAGCCCAAATGCAAATAAGAGTATAGATTCAAACTTAAAGATTTTTTGAATATCCACATCATTTGCCCAAAGTCAAACGTAAAGAACAAAGGGGCATTGATTGAAGGGAATTTGGGAATAAGAATTAATATTTCTAAGAAATTGTTCAAAAGTCCATTTGTTATAAAAGACCTCATTCACTAAGAATCCACATTTTCAAATGCATTACCGTTAGCTTAAACTTTGTGATTGAACTACTTATTAATCTACCTGTCCAAGTCGATCTCGCATTTTTTCTCTGCTTTGTTGATTGCTGGTAGTAATTAACATCACTTCGAATTTATTAATTTGCCTATTTGCAAAAATAAGCCATTTGTCATTCATAAAGAATCCTATTAGATTCCTCTTATATTTGTAGAAATTATTTGTATTTTACTAAAAGATGCCTGAGTTTGAAGTACTTCAGTTTACTTCCCATAATTCTTGTAAATGTAATAGTTGGATTCAATTTCAACCAAAATAATTGAAAGTTTAATTAGGTTCCCAATCAATGAGACAAAGTATACTTTAACGTCCTTGAATCCCTAAGGTCCTCTTTCAAAAGAAACTCCATTGGTACTGGACTCGTAACAAAAGCGATATTTGCGTTTGAATCATCTTCAATACGTCTGTACACCACCAAAATTTATCAAATCGGCGGCATCAGTCTGCTGTGTGACTTGCGTGAGTGCGGTTTGGTACATTTTGAAAAAAAAATACTTCGGGCAGTAAAGGCTTAAAGAAGTGCTAAAGATGCAGTTCCCAATTGGTATAAGGGCAAGAGAACTGTCTCGCATATTCTGATGAAACGGTTATCAAAAGAGTTAGCCAACGGAAGAGTGCAAATTCATTTTTCTTTTGTTTAGGCATTCTTGCTTGCCCAGTTGGCTGTAAATTCAGGCCACGAATATTGAGGAGTATCAAAAAAATGAGTGACAGAAAAACACAAGATAGGGAATTCCAGATACTTTTTTCTAAGAAAAAATGCTTATCTAATTCAAATAAAAAGAAGAAAATCAAAAACAGTTCATTCTTTATGCCATTTTCTATAATTGACTAGATAGTAAATTGATAAATATAGAAGAAAATGGCTTTATTAACAGCACAAATTTATTCCATTGGCTTATAATTCCGGGCTTAAAATTCATGGGATCAAAGAAAAATAACTTTATCGTTTTACGCTACTTCGCTCCACTTGATTTACTAAACACTTTGTGTAAGTGTAATCAAATTAATTTACTTTAAGATGATTCAAAATGTCAGGCATTTCTTCCTGAAGATCATTTTTAAAAAACTTTAAAAAGAATTTTTGTTTTCTTTCGACGGCCTTTCTCGAACTACTACAGATGTATATTTGCTTTCTTTTTTAAAAAAATAGTTAGAGTTAACTTTATGAGCTTTGTTTTTCAAAATAAGCCATTTTTTAAATATAAAAATTCATTGATCTTGTCGTTCTTTTGATACACTATGAAACCCCTATTCCATATCATTGATCATTTTAAGGCAGGATTCTTCACTTTTGTTGTGTAAGCAATGACCAAGTTTTAAAAGGCCTATGAATGAATTTATTATATACACTCGCAACTCAACTTACTAACTCCTTTCCCTTTTCTTCTTGTCTGCATCTTTAATTATCAGTTTTTAATAAGTACTCCATATAATGTCTCCACAAATTAAGTCATTCAATAAGCTTCCATGTTTTTTGGACTAAACTGAGAGTGTCACAATTCAAAGTATTTGATGCATGTAAGCTATTTTAATTATCATTTGAATGGGGTCACTTAATTCCCAAATAAAGGAAGATTTGGAATATTGAGAAAAGTCATTCCTTCTAAACAATAAGGAGGGTTTTGTATTAATGTTCACCTAATGGGCAAAGATTTCTTTGTGGATATTATTTTTCAAACAGTAACAAATGAAATTTTTATTAAAAATAATAAATATCTTCATAAGAAATAGTACAAAACTTGGAAGTATTTAATACAAGTCCAACCGGTTGCTGATGCCAAGCCTGTGTGTGATTCAGACAGTTTCCTGTGAAAGATTCCGTTTTCTTTCTTACCCCCTTCAACCCGAAAAAATACACTCCCATCATGAACATGACTAGATCTAGTGTGTTCTTTCAGGGCAATCAACATGTCAACTACGTCGAGCACCAATCCTCAGATTCATTTGGACGCGTGAATTAGTTTATGGAAGCCAAGATGAGTCAAGAATAATTTGTTGAAGGCATCTTTTTTTGTTTTTAATAAAAGAGTTGCCCTATAAACAACCATTCAGTTTACTATTTAAACAAAAAACCATATTTTACCAATTGTATTTAGTTACGGAACTATTTGTTAATTAATTGGGAATACTCGTCCATTGACATTATTTTTATTTGCAAGCTCTAAAATCAGGGTACTAACAGTCCTTATTGTAATTAGATTTCGAAATATTAATGAAAGTAGCGGATTTGAAAATAATTAATAATTTTAACCAATAGCTTAACAAAACAAGACACGATTTTGAAATAACTCTACGATATGTTAAGTTCCGGCTTAATTCCTTCAATTATGTCCTAGAAAATTTGTGTACAGAGGGGTACCAAGCGAAGTTGATGAAAAATTGAAACTGAAGGCTGATGCTTTATAACAGAAATATATTTCTGACAGTGTGGAAAGACCTTTTCAATCTCAGATTGGGGTAATTCAGCTTTCAAAGCCCTTCTAACCAAGACATTTAAGCCATCTCATCTTGGGTACTTTTAGACTGTAGGATGTCAAGTTGCGTGCAATACATTAAGTCATCCCAAACATATGGAAAAATATCTTCAAGTTGGGTGCATAGGGTACTAGAAATAAATTGAAAGACTCAGTTGACCCTAGAGAGAGAGAGAGCTCATCTGGTTTATTTCCCTAGTCAGAGTTCGTGTCAGTTGAGAAAACGAGAAGGCTATTCATGCTAGAATTGCAGTGTTTGTGAAAAAGAGTTTCCCATGCAAATCATAATTGCTTGTAAAGACGGTCAATTTGCACTGAACATAAAAAACAGTCATTTGCCATTATTCAGGTGATGAGTAAATAAGTTTGAAATTTAAAAATTACCGTAGAGTTTAGGACACATGAGCGATGAGCCCAGTAGCCTTTCAATTCCAGATCCTTTCTAACAATTTCTAACAATTTACCGATTTAAGTTGCTTGCCACGTTTAAAATTGCGAAATATTTGGCACCATTGAGAGCAAAAATAATCTCTACTCTTAAGGAGAAAGATCTACCAAATCATTTTCTTCTTATTGAAGGACCCTAATAATCCGAAAGAAGGAAGGAATGTAGAACAAATGGATTTTTATGGGAGTTGATTCGCCAATATGTCTTTTTAATTACCCTCTCGAGAAATAGAAGTACCTTGGTATGACCACTTTTCTTATGATATCACCACATCATATGACTCTCTAAAAAATGAACTTCAAAATTATGACTGGTCGATGTCTTTTACTATTCCAAAACTTAGTTAGTTAGTTAGTTCAAAAATTATTAAAAATAGCTTAATTAGTAGTTTGCGGTCTATAATGGAATGAAAGATTCATTACTTTGAGGGAAATCATCTAATTGAATAAAACAAACCCGAATGCAGGTGGTAAACTGGTTCGAGTCGACAAGATGTCTGTGGTTTTAGCAAATGAGTGGTGGGCATAGTTGGTTAACACGACAAACTGGCATTACTCATTGTCGCTGAGATGGCTAACTTTTTCATGAAGGCAAGAAAAAGCATGGCAGTTATAACTCTTTTTTCTCAATTGACATCTGAGGATTTCAACCCGAAGTACAAATAATCACGATCATATTTCCTTCGTGACAGCAAAATTTTAATACGGTGGGTGGGGGTGGAAATGAGTAGTGTTTTTAGTAGACCCTGATTTCAATCGTCGTTTTCAAAGCACCAACTAATTAGGAGCTTTAAAGAATATTTGAATTTCACCCTCTTGAGACAATATTAATGAGCTTTACTTAAGCCTGTCTCATTTAGGTTAATATAAAGGCTTTTAATCAGGTATTCATCCTGGCGAAAACTTGATATCATAGATGCAGTTTTATACAAAGTGTGGAGTTTCAAAATTTTTAAATCACTGAAGCTGCAGACGATTAATAACAAACCGAAAAGCTACACAGTTTTCCTTGGAATCTCCCCTTAATTAAATTCACCAAAGGAAGTTGGATTACGTTCATTGCTGGAGTAGAAAGAAAGCCTGATAAATTTAGATGAATCAAACAATGCAGTATTTGATTAAACTCTACCGGAGGTGGCTAATGCAAGCAAAGACCTGGGTCTGTCCAAAGAGCTCTAATCTTTTAGTAAGCAACTTCAAGGCCGTTTGTTTTTCTTGCAGACATTCCGATGCACTTGGCACGCAACTCTTTACTCTGAACAAATATAGGGGAAAAAATAGGCACTTAACGTCTTCGTCTGGACAAAAATCGCCATCGGTAGGGGTGTGGTGAAAGTTATTGAATTTCCTCAGAAAATGGGTGGTATTTTCTGCTGTACAAAGTTACAAAAATAATCCATCAAATGGGGCATGTTTTCCGAAAAGGAACCATACTACTCTCAAATCACATCGGAATCAAGTGTCTACATTCTATTTAATATTATTATTATATCAAATGGTAGGCGTTTTGATGGTTATCATTAGCCCTTTAGTTGACTTCAGTCTTTTGATTGCTATCATTAGCCCTTTAGTTGACTTCAGTCTTCACATTTATCATTAGCCCTTTAGTTGACTTCAGCCTTCACAGAGGTGTGTAAAAAATTCAAGAGGGGGGGGGAACAGAAGAGTGTTTCAAAGACAAAGGTAGATAAGGTGGAAAAAAGGTGAGATGAGTACTGTGGAAGTAATGGAATATGGCATACAGTGGGTTGATGGTAGTTTGAAGTCAGAAGTCAACTGCCAAGTAATAGACTTTTTTGTCGTATGAGTATACGTTGCCCAGGGTGCACCACGTGGAGGTAAGTCTATCACACACCCCTTCTAGTTAATATAAAAGTTTATATCTAATCTCTAATGTAATGAAAATTATTAAGATATATCCAAAATCATCCCATAACTTCACTTGAAAGTATAGTCTCATAAAATTTTAGTAGTTTACAAGCCGAACCACTGGGCAACATTTTTTCTGTGAAATGGCAGTAGACGTAAATATAAGTAACAAATCATAAAAACGAGGAAATCCTTCTTTATACTTTATAAATAGAAACTATGTATGATAAAGGATTTATAATTGTGTGCTGTTTGGCTATTGGTAGTTCCTAGTTTTTCGTGACATATTAAGCATTTTGTATATAAATTAAGTAGTTAAAATATAACTAAAATTAATTAAATATAACTTCAAAATTATTCAAGCATGATTGCAGAAACTGGCGATTTTGTTGAATTCAGTTTGCTTCTCAGCCAAGTTCGATGCAGTGGATTTAAAGTGACGTCAAATCCAAGAAAAAATAAAGTGGAGATGTTATCAACCATAGAACTTCTAATCTTCCAAAGATTAGAAGGTCACGAGACCAAATGTTTGCTGAATAGGGGGGAGGGGGGGGGGGAGTGAATAAAACGAAGAAATGTGAAATAAGCTCTGAAATGAATTACCGCTGGGCAAGAGCAATAGGGGCTATGGGAAACACTTGGCATGAGTTACGATAAGGCGGTTGATCGATTTGCCATCGGACGTGAGTTATTAAGTGCGCTATATATCAAGGCACCAATCAAACACTTGAATAAGAGGGTACATGTACTGCGAATTCATTATTTAAGCGATGTGGATTGCGATTACTATTTATGTAGCGGTGAAGAACAAAAGATTTGTATCAAGGTGGTTCTATCACTGCCAAGAAGATAATCGAAAACGCTTCTCTTACACTATCTTTAAAACTAAACGGTCTAACTCCAAGTTCATTAATGTTAGGAGAATGTTATTTATTTTATATCAAATGGCAGGCGTTTTGATAGTTATCATTAGCCCTTTACTTGACTTCAGGCTTCACAGATGGGAAGGAACATCAAAGTGAAAAAAAAGTCGAGATGGGGGGGGGACAGAAGAGTGTTTCAAAGATGTAAAAGAGACAGACACAAAGTTGGAAAAAAGGTGAGGTGAGTACGGTTGAAGTAGTCGAATTTGACATACAGTGGGGTGATGGTAGTTTGAGTCTGAAGTTAACTGCCGGTTAATAGACTTTTTTGCCTTATGAGTATACGTTGCCCAGGGTGCACCACTTGGAGGTAAGTCTATCGCACACCCTATGTTATGAGCATGTAATTACATATGACCAGCGATAATGGTCGAACTTGTTATTATTGAAAAAGGAGTAGATTACCGTCTAGTTTAAGAGAGGGTAACAAATTGGGGAAAATTATTTGAGGTAAAGAGGAATTAATGGAAGTTCCAATTTATCATTTTTAACAAATGACAGTTTTACTTGTTGGAATTTTCAATCTATAACTTTGATTTGTGTTATAAGATAAAAATTAACTTTTAACAAAAATATTGGCATGCTATGCATGATTGAATAGCAAGAGTGCATTAAATTCCAATTTTAAAAATGTATTGCATTAATTTATTAAATAATTCCCTCACAACTAATATCAATTTGGTAAACGTCTAGAGAAGTTACTATAATTCCTATTTCTCCATTCCTCACACAATTTGGAAATGAACCTTTTATTTATAAGAAATATATGCGTATTCGAGAGTTTAGAATTCAGTATTATTAAATCAAACAAAATTGGTTCAACTTTATTCGTTTACCTCGGAGATAATTGACAAATCATTCCTAATTGACATTCTAAATTAGCGGCTTTGAATATAGAATTGCAAATAATAAGATCATTAATTTTGGACATTAAGGTATATACGGTCTCAAGATTCTTCGACTCTTGTTGGCTTTACATTAGAGCAGCAAGTGGGTACCCATAAAATGAGTAAAACGTGATTGGATGGCTTACGAGATCGTAAGCATTGACTGTTCTACTTCATCATGGCGGCCACCCAAGTATATTACCAATCGAAAGTGGTGAATTATATTCTTTGTTAGCTACTTCTATCAGTTGACTCTCTTAACCCATTACAAATTCGAATTATTTTTTTGATGAATGTACCCAACTGCACTCACGCGTGTCTCACAGAAGACTGTTGCCGCCGACGTGGTGAGTTTTGGGGGCTAACAAGCGAAGGCTATAGACGCATTGGACATGTTTCAAACGACAATAGGACCTTCTGTTACGAGTCTAGTACCAATGGAGCTTATCCTTAAAGAGGGCTGTACCGTCCTAAGGGCTTTAAGGGGTTAAATAAACTTATTGATGAGTATATTGGCATTAAACTGGTAGTTCTGTTTAGTTTCGATATCAGCTTATTGAAGCTAGAATAAGCGCACATGATTGATGTTGAAAATGTAAATACTACGAGAAGCCTAATGGCCATAATCAAACAGAACATGTACTTTGTGATATTTTTTCGTGCTATTTGACCTCTTAAAATGACCTTGATGTGCACTATTTTAATCGTATGTAGGCATTCTAAAAGGGCACTAATACATCCATTTTCTGTGAAAATCAAAACATGAAAATGAAATTACAATCAATTTTGATAATAAAATGACCGATAACATTACTTTTTCACGTCTACATATTTTAAGTTGAACAATTATAAACTCATTATAATAATTAATTGATAGGTCTTACACCCAAGTCGGGAAGGTGGGAAAGGGTGCTACGACAAGTCTAGTTTAAAATAGTGACAAATTAGGACTTTAATAAACTGGGCTAAACCCAATTTTAATTTTATTTCACATCCTGAAAGTTATAATTTTACATCTAGAATAGACATCTTGTTTGGCCCGTTAGTATTTGAGTTGGTAAATATGAAATTTAACAATTTGATTTTTAGGCAATAATTTCAGGCAAAAATATTAACTTTCTTATGACTGAATGAATCAAAGCATTGATTTTTTTCATCGCTAGGGTAATTTTTAAATTAAATGCCCTGCCTATGTTTATTCCCAAAATAACAGGTAAAATGTTTTTCAACACTAAATTTTAACCTACCCATCGAAGGGATCGAATTCTGTAACCACTAGGAGGTGGAAATTGAGCCAATAACCTGGGACATTACAAACTGTTACAGTGGCTAATGCGTCACCGATGCATAGAGCATGCAAAATGAAGCTGACTGTATTTGTGAGTTGGTGTGATGACAGAAGATTAACGTTGCTTTATACACTCTTCTGTTCCGTACTTCGGCCATGCCTAAATCATAGCAGGAGCATGGTACTACTCACGTATGACCATTTATATGCACATTTTCATAATTGAAACAGGTAAATTTTATATCATAGTGATTAAATAATTTCCTATTCCATAATATAATGAAAGTTAACTGTACTAAGAGAGCGCTAACCTCGTCATTGGGCATGAATTATTTAAGGGGGCGCTTTGTCACCTTTGTAACTACAAGTATCTATTTATCGCTTTAAAAAGGCTTCAGATTTGGATTCAGATTGATTAACTTCAATTCGGTTATTGGTAGATGTTTCCGCTTCGAAGGCGTTTTTAGGTGCAGTGGATCAAGTCACAATAGAGGATCTGCAAGCCATATTTAGTAATTTGGTCATGTTTAAGTGAATTGATTTGTTAGGTCTGCAATGTGTATATATATATCCTTTTATTTGCAGAAAAATTAGATACTGCATGTGTGGAAGCTAAGGCACATGGGGGGGGGGGGCGAATGGATGTTTTTAAAAATGTCAGAAGGATTTGATCCATGGAATTCAGATTAATTGTTTCTGGAATTGATAGGGCTTATGCAATGAATCTTTAGACAGGCCGACTTCAACTGCGAAATTCGGATGTATGGGGACTCAAGCACTCATGCCCACATAACCGGGAATTGGAGGCTGATATTCCATGTCGGTAAATATATATTTGAAAGAAGTTATTCCAAGGCTTATGCAACAATAGAGCTTTCTTTTCCATTTCTTCCCAAGTTATTGAGCAAAATAAAAAATGCATTGCCTAAAAGTAAGCTGATACTTTTTACTTTTCCCTATGGGAAATAGCACAAATCATATGACTTTTGAGAGAGTTATTTCGTTGCTATTCCGGGAAGCATTTTTCGAATAATTGTTGATAAATGAGAGCAGATCTCACGAATGGCTTCCATTGTGTGGCAAGATTGAGATCTGCTTACAGTAAAACGAACAAACAGCGCTATTAGATGAGTAGGTCTTTACATGAACGCATTTCTTCGAAACATCTAAATTACGACATTATAGTTAGGAATTTTCAGACACATTAGCGAATTCACACGCCATCAGTATATATATGCAATCTACTCTAATCTAAAATTAAATTTACGCAAAATGTTTTTACCTAATGAGCCAATCGAATAGACGTGGATTGGTTAATTTTTCAAATGATAAATAACTGCTCTTTTGAATAAAAACTTCCACTTGTTTGGAAATTTTAAGCTTAATTGTTGCACTATCGAATTAGAAATTTATGAACATTTTAAATTTATTCAACTTAATTTTTAAGCATTTTGATTACTTCTAATTTTAATTTTATAGATCTTTATGCAAGATTAGTCTAATATTAACGCCAATTTAAACGTTTAGATAAAATCTATATTATAACCAACTTTAATTGAATAAAAATTCAACTAACTAAATATTTGCGTTGACAATGAAGATTATTTCAAATAATTAATTAGACTCAAGAAATGGTGATCCTCAGCAACGGCGCATCATAGAGCACAAATAATAGGCCAGAGACCATATTCGAATCAGCTCGGAAAATTGTGTTCGAATTGTACGATTGGTAATAAATTAATGCTCAAGTCCTAGTACAAATTGTGTCTCTGAGAAGCGTGATAGTACAATTACATTAACCGAAATAACCAAATGAAAGGATTGGCAATAAAAAGCTATCGAAGGGCGATTTAGAAAATCGGTAAATCTAAATCTGCACACTTTAAGAGAACCGGTTTAGTCAAGTCCAAGAGGATAGAGGAATGATGAATCCTATTAAGAATAACATACCTTGCATTATGCAATACTGAGCAAGTTTGAAATGAATTCGTAGATTCAATACGCACAGATTTTTGATACCCCAGACTCTTCGCAAGTGAAAGTGAAGTAAAAAGACGTTGGTGCATTGATTACTAAAGGCTGAAGGTTATCTATCGAAAATTACTCAATTGTCCGGTAAACAGATGTTGGAAAATTATATGGAATCAATTGAAAGTATGTCACCCCAATTTTCCTCATGAAGAGCGTAATAATAAAAGTGATTGAATAATCAAGAATGATCTATATGATGAAAGGCCGACCAAACTACTGTTTCAGAAGTTCAGGTTAACGCCATTCAAGTGACCAAAAGAGAATAAAGAAGACAAATAGTAAGATAAATTTGTGCAACGATAAATATTTGACTTGAAAAATAGTACATTTCAAAAGAATACTCATTTCATAATGAGACGTCATTTTCAAAATAATAGGGAAAGAAACACTACTATCGTCAAAACATGGTTAAAATTTGCAAATTCAACTTTATTTTTCGCGCAGATGAAGCAGGTTCCTCCTAATTCCCTACTCTTCAACTTTTGCCGCTCTATAAACCTTCATTTCCCATAAGCTAAAATATCTCCTCTTAATGAAATGCTAAAGGGCTTTTAGCTCCGCATTGGGAAATAAATAATAAAAATATGAAAGTATTAAATATCTATTCATTTGCAAAATGAAAAAAGAAATATTTATAAATCAAATTAATTAAATTGAATTAAATTTTTGACTCGAAAAAGCAGCAGGTGCATTGACAATTTAAATTGCTTTACTTTTAATGCTTTAGCATTAGTTTCGCGTTTATTTTACTCTAAATTTAAATGAAGTTTATCCAGATACTAAGATCATCGAATGAGCTAATTATTTAATAGTGTCGAAGCTGTTGCTGAGTTTAGACTAGGTACCGGACACGATTGCCTTACAAAACACCTTCACAGATTGGGAGTATACACTCAACCCACATGCCCTCTATGTAACCTACAGGAGGAAATGGAGAAGACCCACCTGATTCGGTGTCCAGCCCTGAAGACAACGACGGAAAGCCAGAGATACTGGGAAGCAAGAAGGCAGCTAATGAATTGTTATTAATTAACTGCTATATTTGTACCCCCACCCTTGGGGGAAGCAGAAGTCAGTTTAAGGGCTAATGATAAATATCACAAAGTTTGCCATTTGAAATAATAATTTATTA
>UZAE01001151.1:0-14942 GCA_900617975.1 Rodentolepis nana | reverse complement strand
TACACACATTAGCTAATGACGAATTAGATGCCTACTTATTTAACATCATACTGGAAGACAAGAAGCCGTAATTCCGTTTAGCCAAATAAAGCCCATGGAATTAGTTTATTTCAAATGTCGTGCTTTATGACACTTGTCATTAGCCCTCTAGCTGACTTCGGGCTTCACAGAGGAGAGTAACATCAAAGTGAGAAAAAGTGGAGAGGGGGAACAGAAGAGTGATATAAAGATTTTAAAGAGACAGACAGACACAAAGACAGAGAATAGGTAAGATTAGTATGGGGAAGTGGTCGAATATGACATACAGTGAGGTGATGGTAGTTTGAAGTCAGAAGTCAACTGCCGATTAATAGACTTTTTTGTCGTATGAGAATACGTTGCCCAGGGTGCACCACATGGAGGTAAGTCTATCGCATATGGAATTGATAAAAATAGGCTATCGAAACCCAAGGGTGCAGAAATTATGATACTCCGAGTATCCTTGACTACTTTCTGGCAGTTAACCTCAAATTGAAGACAAATTCAACTGTACGATGGATTTTATGCAAAACTTTCCCAATCATTTTTGAGTTCCATAAATTTACAGTGAAATTCAATAAAATATTGTCACAAATTACAGTGAGATACACCTTTCTCATTTCTTAAGCAAATCTAGAAACTTGGTTTTACTTACTACAACTTTTAGAATTTAAATGAAAGTTTTACTTCTAAGAGGAATAATATGTAATTTTCATTAAAGAAAGGTTATTTTCTTGGAAAAATAAATAGCGGTTTTAAGGCAATGATAGAATTCAGCAAATGAAATAAACATAAACTTTCTATTATTCTGAGCATTAACGTATTTAGCGTAATTCTAGGTGGCGGCAAAACAAATGCGATCATTTTTTCATCAATTTTCCATACCCCATCTAGTTGCGCGAAGGTAATTCTGAGGAAAGAAATGGTTCATTTGTATGCAAATGGGCATTCGGCATGGACGTTGGAGTGAAGTGTAGCAGAGTGTAACAAACGCTTGCACACAGATGCAAGTAAAAGGTAGTTCATTGTAGCTAGTGTCCCAGCACACGTACGCGGGCTTCCCACTCTACCATTGGCCAAGTTGTTTGGCTGTCTATTGGTTGCCGATGGTGCAGTGGCCCAGGGTGACCGAATCCCCACAACGGGAAAGCGAGTGTTTATACACTGGTGGTCTCTTTCCTCCTGCGTGTGGAAGACACGTATTTCCTAGCGACGCTTCGCCAATAATGAGCTTTTCATATTCTTATTGTTGATAAATCGCTTTATTCTTTCAATGACTACAGTTTCGCCCTCAGGGTGCCCTAACCGTGTTTCGTGGGGAAAACGGGCCAAAAGAACCGTTACAGCCCCTTCTGTTAGCGGACGTCTACACAGTGCCGACGGAAGAGCCCCGGTACAAGAACCCCAACTCCTATCTAATCGATACGCATCTCAGGATAATGGTGTGTGGCCGTTTTCTAGTTCTGGATATCTTTCACCCCGACTCACAACCATTTCCTCAACCTGTCTTCGTGATGTTAAGGAGGTATTCACAGTTCAGCAAATTATGCGAGATACTCTTGAGACACGACTTAAACCACAGTCAGCTGATAAAAAGGTGATTCAACAAAGGAACCATCACAAGAAGGAATTTCTACGGTCATGGTCGAGAGAAAGAATTATTGTTACGGAGGAGATTATTTACCCAACAACTAACTTGAGTGTAACCAGTGCTTCTGGATCTTATTCTTCCATTGCTGGACCACAAAGTAAACCGTATTACCCATTAGAGAGATATAATACTACCTCGGGTGGAAATTCCCTTCCAGTTCCTTCGATCACAATGATTGGAGCTCTACCACAACATGTTGTTGAACATGGAAAAAGCGTACCGTTATCCAGCACAAATATTTCCAAAACAACTCACTCCAGAGATAGGCGAGCAAATTTACGCCGGCAGGCATCAGAATCTGAGGGTTCGACTCTTCTCTTCAGTGATTTGTCATCTGTTGGAAGTAGTATTGGAGCCAGAGTTATTCCGATTAAGAAAGGATCCAAAATCTTATCAGTTCAAAGCTTATCTTCCCCTCAAACAATGGAAAATCGACCGAGTACCGTAATCCAAACGACCAGCAAGACTCATTTCCTTAACGCAATGACATATATGCTCATGGAACACGCGGATGAAGATCAGTTTGTGTAAGAATTGTGTAAATGTAGAGGCACTTTTTGGCTTCTTTTAGTGCAAAAATGGGCTTATTAAGTGATTGTCGTAGAGGTGTCTAGCCTCTGAGAAATTATTTCGTTTGAGATTGACAAAATTCAAAATATTATAAAAGGATAATTAGCATGCATATTCTAATAGTAAAATCAAATTATTTTAAATGTGACAGAGTGTGGGAACAGTTAGCTTTAAAAATTGTATATTCCCTCCAGAAATATCGTGGAACCTAAAGCTTTTAAGTTTTTCTTGTCAGTATTTGGTAGCCCCTATTAAAATTCGTTGTACTATGTCTACCATGATCTATTTTCATCTTTGTACTTTAACCAAATGCACTCAATTTTATTTCGATAACAATGAGCCTTCTATTTTTGTTAAAAATTTCACTATTTTTCAAACCCTCTTGGTAATGTTATTTGACTAAATTTCGATTTCAAAAACCAGTAGTGAAATTCTGAACTTACGTATACAATATTTCTTCCAATGTTTTACCTGATTAATCATTCTATAGAATTTTTAATCAACTAGATTATCACAAAATTTTTAGCATGCGATATTCAAAATTCTTCGACAACAATTGGGAAGAAATGTAGACCTCCATTGTGGAATTTAACTAAAATTATGAGCAAATAGTTCAATAAGGGATATGGATTTAACATGGGAAGATAGACTAAATTTGGTTATCTGATTAGGTCCGTTGAATTTTCACATAATCGTCAGTTTATGGATGTATTCTCCTAAATTCAACTTTTCCCATCCTTCATCTAGTTTACTGATAAAATTTACTCATTGTGGTCATCAGTCTTGTCATTTTAAGCCATTTTGTCTTCAATGGCCGTTAAAACAATATGAACTCTCTGAAAGTGAGCATCTTGAGTTTTTTGTAAAATGATGGATAACGGAGAACAGTGTTCGTTCAAGTTTATCCAATGTCTTGAATGTATTATTGACATAACCGAAAATAATTGCAATTCCTCTATATTTATTGCGTATTTTTGGTTTAGTGGAACTTAGTTCTTATTAGTGGCAACTTTGATAAAGTGTTATTACATGCATTTTTTTCTATTTATTCGATATGTAGCTCTTACAATTCAACTGGAATCATTAATTGAACTATTAGGTTGACAACAAAGTCATTACCAATTTCAAATAAGAAGGCAAATTCGGAATTTTTGTTTAAAAATATAACTTTATTCAATTAGATATTGGCCGTTCTTGTCGATGACCTTTTTCCATCCTTCTGGCAGAGTAAAAATTCCCCGTTCGTAAAATGTCTGGTCTTTGCTATTAAAAAACTGAATTAGGTGTGATCTGACATCATCCGCGTTGTTAAAAACTTTACCATTTAAAGAGTTTTGCATGGAACGAAACAAATGGTAATCCGAAGGCGCAAGGTGAGGGCTATATGGTGGGTGTGACAAAACAAAACAAAACATCCCAACCCAGTTCCAATAATTTTTGCCGAGTAACCAAAGATGTGTGGGGCCTTGCGTTATCATGATGGAAAACAACATCCTTCCGATTTGATAATGCCGGCCGCCTATCTTCAATTACATCCTTCAGTTTTTCGAGTTCTTCAACATACACATTTGAATTTATCGTTTGGTTCTGCGGCATGAGTTCAAAATACAAAATTCCTTTGTGATCCCCCCACCAGACTGACAGCATAATCTTTTTTGGTGAATCTCTGCTGGTTTTGATACTGTTTGGGCTGGTTGATCTTGCTTCACCCATGATCTCTTGCGAGTAACATTGTTATAAACTATCCACTTTTCGTCGCCAGTAACTAGGTTCTTCAGAAATGGATCATTCTCATTGCGTTTCAGTAGCGGCGAATCACAGATGCTAATCCGTTGCGTCAAATGAATTTCCTCTAACTGGTGAGGGATCCATAAATCAAGTTTCTTGACATAACCAAGGGTTTTTAATTATTTTTCAATGCATGTATGCGACACATTGAGCAGCTTCTCTGCAATATCTCGTGTTGTGCTGTGACGATTTGAATCGATAATGGCCTTGATATGGGTTTCATCCACTTCGACTGGGCGGCCAGATAGTTGTGAATTTTTCAGTGAAAAATCACCGGAACGAAATCTTTCAAACCAATTTCGACACTGCCTTTCTTTTAAGGCTTCATCTCCATATACGGCACATAACTTCTTATGTGTTTGCGATGCGTTCTTGCCTTTTCGGAAGTAATACAACAAAATGTGTCGAAAGTGCACATCCTGTTCTTTCATTTTTAAATTGGGATAAAACAAAACTAAAGAACTAAACAAAAAAATTTTTACTAATTAACCTAGAAGCCCATACAGTAAGAAAAAAATATAGGTTAGATGCTCTGGCCATGTTAACAAAACAAAAGAAAGTATAGAGTGAATCTGTCAACACAAACGGCAATGACTTAGTTGCCCACACAATATATACAGAAGAGAAATTGAAAAGAAAATTCGATTATCCATTTTTCGAAAAGTTATTTGTTAATTTTTTGAAATGCCATTGTGAATGTGGGCTTTATTTTCACCTTTGGCTTTTATTATTAGATGATTATAATTGGCTAACTTATTCTTTAATTTCTATTAATTACACTTGTTTAATTAGATATCATTTAGCTCCAACAAAATAAATGCACATGCTCTTTTCGATATTCCATTTCGTTTGTGTAAGTTCCATTCCTATGGGAATGAATCACCACAAAATGAATTGAAATGAATCACCCCGCGTTTTGATACGTTTAATCAGCGTAATAGCATGGCTAATTTCTATTGGGTCATAAGTATATTTATTTATTTATATCAAATGGCAGGCGTTTTGATAGTTATCATTAGCCCTTTGGTTGGCTTCAGGCTTTACAGAGGGGAAGGAACATCGAAGTGAAAAAAGGCGAGAGGAGTGGGGGAAGGGAAGAGAAGAGTGTTTCAAATATGTAAAAGATACAGAGGCAAAGGTAGAGAAAAGGTAGGATCATTACTGTGGAAGTGGTAGAATATGACATAGAGTGGGGTGATGGTAGTTTGAGGTGAGAAGTCAACTGCCAGTTAATAGACTTTTTTGCAGTATGAGCATACGTTGCCCAGGGTGCACCACGTGGAGGTAATTCTATTACGTACCCCTATATGTACCTCCTATTGGGTCATAAGTACCGTCCTCATTTGAATGCTTTGATAATCTTGGTGACTACTGCTGGCAATCACTGTTTCTCCAGAATTTGACAATATCTGCTTTTCACAGGGTTGAATAATAGTCAATTAGAGGAGTTTCTTTAACAGTTGTTCTATATTTTACCAATTGAAATCACAATAAATTTTGCTTTAATATTGTTAAAACACCCAGTAAGAGAGGTTTACGTAAAGTATCTCGCAAAACAAATGTATTTGAAGCAATTCTCCTCCCTAGTATTTAATCAATGAGTTCAAAATTTATACAAGTAACGTGTTATTCATTTTCACTTGATTTATCATTTATGGAGAGAAAATAAAAACCTTTTATTTCTTTCTCGCGAAACCCATTGAAAACCTCTTAAAATACACACCTGACTATGAATATTTATTGTAATTGGATTTTACCTCAAGCACGCCAGTTTCATTTTGACTAATATTCTAAATGCTGTGAGGAAGTGGTCAATTATTTACTTTGGAGATAAACATATTCAGAGCATATATTTATATGGCCAATTATTTGAGAGCATACAATGTACCAACGCTTATTTTGTTCATGTTTAGTTAAAAATTAGTTATATGTCATACCTAGCATTTCACACATTTCGGATATGCGAATTGGATGTATAAATTTGGCTTGAAAAAAATGATCTCAATGATATTTTGTACTTAATTTATCCATCATTTGTACAGTTATTTCCACTTTACGTCGTTCAGCCGATAAAAATTTGGAGTAATTATAAAGGAAGTACTTAGCCACCAACTTGCAAATGAGAAGAGTTGTTGCATGGCCAATTTATTCTTCACTCCTTCGTTGCATTCGCTGTGAAAATATGGTTTAGTAAAGAGGACTCATACACTTTCGATTGATGATCAGTAATACCATATCTCAGTTCTACTTTGAGTCAATCACTGCCTAAGTTTCTTTAATTTCCTAATACGAAGAGAAGGAAAGTTGAATGATGGGCATTAATTGACTTCAGTCAAAACAACTCAAGTTCTTGATCTTAAAACGTTTGAGCATGCAGTGCTGTCACGGCAGTCAATAGTGAGTGAGCATTCGAAAGTAAAGTCCACATTGGTTTGTGACAGGCACTTAGCCCACACTTGCATAGGCCCAATGCCACTTCCAATTGGCTAATATCGTGGTTCGGTTAATTTATGCATGAACAATCTCAGTAACCTCTTGCTGAAGGCCATGTGATTTGCTATTCATTATCTCTTCATGTATTCATCACTTGATTTTTCCACGATAACTTGGATTAACATTGCGAAACATCATGACTAAAGGGAATATAAGACATCTACTTGGAATTTCCAAGTGAGTTTCGTTTGTTTATTTGTTTAAACTTGTCTAACTATGGCCGGTTTTAGTCAATTCATCTGATTAGATAAAATTTAATTCTCGATGCACGAAATATACATTTGGATGATTATTTTATGATATTTTAATGACAAATAATGTTAAATTTCTGAAAATAATTTAATCTTCAAATGGGACTAAATTATTTGAGTTTACTTAACATCAGGAAAATATTTCAAAGAAGATCAAGGTGAATGCTAGTGAGACTGACTTATTAACTTATATTATTCAAGTAATTTGAAACGAGCTTAAACTATTTCGTAAAGAAAAGGAAAATCTGGGTCGCTTAACAGCAAATTATCATTGGAAGAATTCCAAAATAATTACTAATATTTTGCTGGATTATTATTATGGAAAGAATTATGTTAATTGAATGGGCAATAATTTTTCTTTCCTTCGTAGATATTTTTTAACTAGACACATTGTTTCAGTTGGGGCTTGCGTTAGCATAAACTTATCGGACATTGATAAATTTCGAAATTGACTTAACATCTAAACTTTAACTATTTTGAGACAAAGTCCCTAAATTTTTCATCTTCTTAGATATTGGGCCTATTGATGCATCTTTTCTTGAATTGAAGTAAGAATTTACTACTCATGAGCAGCTGCTTTCTATTTCACCTGGTTGCCGTAGATTGGGATGAAGAACAGGTTTTTAGCGGGGAGTATGAAATAGAGGAGGGAAGAAGAGTCGAACGCTCTTTAATAAATAAATTTTAATTGTGAAATATTAACGTGGGACAAGGTTTTTTTATGCCTCTTTTATTATCTCGAACGTGGAGGTAATTTAGTTATCTAAGAAGAGGATAAATTTTTATTTGTATATGAATGGAGTGCGTAGGAGAAATTCAGGTAAAATCACTGTTCATTAATGAAATTTCCTATTCCAGAGAATTATAATATCACACAACTGATCTCAATCTTTTCATACTATGATGTTTATATATATACACATATATATATTCTGGTACAAATAGATCAGCTTAAAAGGATACGTTTCAAATAGTTGTGCAATAGGAAAAAATACCACTAAAAATACAAAGATTAGTATAAATTTTCGAAGTATGAAAGTTTGCCCAAGCATTGGAATTGACTGAAAGTCTTGGTTCAAATCGGTTTATGTAGTTTGAGGCCATTAGTATAAAAGTTAAACTCTTTCAAAATTGTCTTGCAAACAAGGTGGAATTACTTGATTGCTTTCCGTTCTGGAAGGTACAATCCAAGAAGATTTTGAGGGAGACAATTGTTCAGAAGAGCAGCCTTAGACCGGGAATTCAAATAGTTTCACATATTTGATTTTTAAACTCCGTCTTTAGGGAGATAGTCAACAGCATCATGACCGAATTCTTCAAACTTCCGCCTTTAGAACCTGCCTCTTAGCGTCCCGCAAAGTTAGCTCCTGTCAAAAATGTTAGAGATGTTTGGCAATTGAGTCACCCTGTCTCAATATGCATTTCTCGTTACAGAGAAGTTCATTCTATGTAACCATTTAACGTCCAAATTACTTTTTTATAAAAAAACTCTTCCAACCGCACTCACGCATATCTCATTGCAGATTCATACCACCCATTTGCTGAGTTTTGGGTTTATTTGACAAATGTTATAGACGTATTGAATATGCTCCAAACCGTATGCTTCTGTTACGAATCTAGTACCAATGAAACTTATTTAGAGAGAGAACCACGCGGCCCTATTGGCGTCAACATATTAAGAATTTTAGTTCAAACGGAGAAATCTCCATTCGATACCCCATAGATTTGGGAATCGTTTATTAATTCTATATCACAATTAAAATTAATTACAACGCGAATAATAATGGGTGTTATCCTCAAAACTGATACTACTCAAATGTCATGGATTTCCGAGTTCTGTGGAGATATTTTTAACAATTTTCTGAAGAAAAATCAACAAAGGATATATTTAGAATGGCGTAAGATCTGAGTCATGCTAAGTCTGTGTGAGTGCTTGTAGAGTTAATTTGCGTTCTTTTTCAGTCAAGCTGAATAAATTATGCATGCAGATCGAGCTGTGTTGACTGTGCAATCTCCTTTTTTTGCATTTAGAAGAGGAATTCCGATCCATTTAGGTCGGAAAGGGAATTTCCGATCGCCTTAAAAAAGAGTCCGGTGTGACTTCAATTGTTTTTACGCTCACCTTGCAGTTGACTCATTCTCCTTCAATAGATTTAATTGTCACAACCGATAATAGCACAATTTTAACAGTCAGCTACATCAGAAAGCAAGAAGACACTAAAATAATCCTATAATGAGAACGGGGGAAAGGCATAACTTAAAATAATTAAGTTAGTTTTGTTCACTTCCATTTTTTGAATTCATCGATATGCTCTTTTTATGATAAGAAAAATTCATTGAATTTTGACGTCACCTGTATGGCTATGTTTGCGAATTCGACCATGGGGTTTAAAGATTCTATATTATTTGGCGTCATTTTTTGAAGCTGATTATTTGACTTACTTTGCACGCCGTCTAACCGAGTCATCTTTTTGTTCAAATGCATCAAGAATTACTATTTGAAATTTTTTAATATTTTAATAAATGCGGGCGGAATATTTAAGCACCAGTTCAGGGAATGATTTTGCTGATGAAGACGAGCAAATATAAGTACCCGCTAAATGTGTGGCATTTAATTAATTCCTCCATCCAATCGAATGAATCAGCATATATAGCTAGAAATACTGTCTATTGCATTTAGTCATTGATGATACGGTAGATGACACCGTAGCAATGAATTTTTTAAGAGTTCAGTGGTTCAACATGAACTGATACGGTTTCCACCTGTAGGCAAAATATTCTACCCCTTCGACCAGTCGAACCAATGAAATCTCACGAGTCAATTAGTGAGGACAACCTTCGATGTCATCCCGTTATTCAAAGAGTCCCAATTATTGAGCACTCTCTTACCTCCTCTTTCCCAAAAATTTCAAGCAACCCAACCATACAAGCCTCTATTCAGAGATCAGAAACACTAACCCCCAAAAACAGACAACAATCCCCTCGCCAAATGGTAACAGCTTCTGACGTTCCTCCAAGCAGTCCACCTCCGGACTATCAATCTATCGTTTCTGATGAACGGGATTCAACTTTTCATGATGATGAGGATATTCATAGTACATCTACGTCTGTCTATGAAACAGCCAGATCTTCTATCTCACCTTCACCAACCAGAGACTTAATCGTCACACCTATCGCCCAGACACAAACTCTCCAATCTGCGCCACCTCAACACTTTTTACATTACCCTTATCATGGATCTGATATAACAACAAATATTGACAAACTAGATGCAGCAACAGAAACCGTGATCCCTACTTCACCAGTATACTTCAGGACAATTGTGAGAAGGGATCATGCTGGATATGGTCTGACAGTTTGCGGAACTAATCCAGTTACTGTACGAAATATCCGCGAAGGTAAATTATTATCCAAAAATTTAAATGAAGTATCCTTTCATTTTATATAAATGCAATTTAGGTTCAAAGTTCGCTTTTTATTGTTTTTGCTAAATAATCATCTTTGAAGTTGCTAAAAAGCAAAATCGCAATTTGTGCTCTAATTAAATATTTAGACCGTCACCATTACATAGACCAGTGAGTAAATTGATTAAAACAAAGGATATACATAATATGTCTATCGCATTATATAAAATCCTGGTGAAAATGTTTGGAAACGACAGTTGTTGAATAATTCGAATAGTATCTTCCACAGGTAAGACCTGAGTAGGTCTGATTGAGGCACCAAAATGTATTTATACGATTATCAAATTTTTTCACAAATAATGTCGTTCCTTCAAGAATGCTGTAAAAATTTCAATATTTAATCTCAAGTACCTAACTTTTCTATAAGTAAATAAAAATAGCTTCTCCTTTTGGGAATATAATTGAGTGTACAAAGACACATTTGCGTAATTTATTTTTCTATTAAATTTGTGTTTATGATATATAAATGAAATGATTGAATTACGAAAAAAATTCATTCGTTTGTTTTTTATTTCGTTTCACAATTTCATTTCAATTGTAATTAAATCAAAATTACTTAGTTCTTTCTCATATTATTAAAATTCTCTTTTTTGACAATTTTCAAATTCATTTTTCGATTTAACTTTTTATTCACTCCTCAGTGACACCTACAATATTTTGCGGATTGTATGTCACTGCGTCAGGAAAAAAGGAACCTCTAGACGGAATGATTCCCAATGAGACTTAGACATATTTTAGGATATTGGCGACAGTCGTAAAATGAATGGCATAAATGCCATAGTTTTATCTAGGAAAAAAATTGGTGATCCAATTTAATTAGCATATGTGGGTATCCCCACTTTTGGTAAGTGAACAAACTCTAAAAAATGCAGGCATGCTTAGCTTACAATATTTCATAGTATTACTTAAAGACGCTGAACAAGTTTAAACGGACCATACAAAAATTTTGTTTTTAGCTTATTGCATTTATATTCAATTTGGTGTCATTTTCGAACCATTAAATTTTAATTTTTATGTAGAATTCAGCTCTGGTTATTCAAAATCTAAACCAGAAAAAAGGTGTGGTGAGAACTTTGGAAGTGGTCGACTATGACATACAGTTTTGGTGATGGTAGTTTGAAGTCAGAAGGCAAATACCGACTGATAGACAGTTTTGTGTATGAGTATACATTGTCCAGGGTGCACCACGTGGAGGTAAGTCTATCGCACACCCCGCTGGGAAATAAAATGAATGGCTCATTTAATCTTGAGGCTTGTTTCATTTCCTACTACAACAGGCAAGTAAATTCACTTCAGTTGGACATTGCAGAAGTTAATTAAGATGGATCCTGATTTATAATGGAAACCCATAAATGCTTTGAGCACAATTTACTACGATGAAACAATGAAGTTACAAATAGATTTCTTCAGGTTTAATCAATATCGACCATTATAATATATATATATATATTCAATATATAATAATATATAAAATTGGTCATGACAGTAGAATTTAATAAACTTTTCGGATCATCGATTTGAATGCTTTGTCTCCAAATTGAGCAAGTAAATAGAGATTTATTCAGATGTTGGGTTTGGGAATAATTTTGCTCGGTTTGAGCTTGAAAATAAAGATAGATATGTAGCGGTTGTTTGGAGCTTCCATAATTCGTTTCTCTTTCCGCAAGTTATTTATCGATTAATTAAGTTGTTCAACACCCTATTACTAAACTTTTCTCCTAATCAACCACACTTTCTATTTATATTCGATGTCTTTACCCTTAATATAGCTGCCGACATAGCCGTTGAATTTAGCGTTTTAGAATAACTCCAATGAGTTTTTCCCTTAGTGAAATAAAAAGTCTATAAGAGATGGAAAGGTCCCATAGATTCTTGTGCCGAATTTGCTATGCATAAAACCCCCACCCTTTGGTTTGTATTTTATTCTTTTCTCTATTTCTGGTAACTGGTGCGCATAGCTCCTGCATGCCATTTTCTTTGTGCCGTGTTGGTGTCCCAAATAGTTGCACTTTAGGTACGCACGTGGATCTTAGATGGTGCTTCTATCCGTCTTTTGCAGGCAGAAGTATCCATTTGATTGAGTGACACAAAGGTGTACCAACAGAGATTTACTTTCTTTTGTCTTATGCCTTCATTGACCTAGTAGTTTTACTAACTTAGAAATAATAAATTCCAATCGATTTTTATTGGCCAAAGCTATATGACATTATTGATTGAATTTTTGTTTGGTCATTTCCTGGCATATGAGAGAGTTGGTCAATTTTTAGTTTGTTTAGAGGAAACTTTTTAAATAACCTCAGTTAAGTTTGGCCTTTATGTAAATATTGCACAAAATATTACAAATTTACTTTTGCGGGAGAGTAGAAATTAAGTGTCCAGGTGAAAAATATCTCATTCAATTGTTTTTTTCTTTTCAAGTGTTACATAAAGTCAACAGTCAAGTACACATTTCAAAATGATTGTTCCAAATAATAGAGTGTTATTTTAAGGAATAAAGGGAGATTTCTTTAGATATGATATAAATCAGAAATGCGGTTAAAAGAAAAAAAATAGATCCTCAAATTGACTTCAATTTTTCGCATCCTTTAATAGCAAATAAAATTCGCATTTGGAGATTATTTCAGTCATAAATGACATTATTTGTTGAAAAAGAGTTTATGCTTATTCCTGACTGTTGTCAATCTCATACTCGCGAAAATAAAAATGCGCCTTTTTTTGAAAAGGCATTCAATTTACATCACCAACGTCGATTTTCCACGTTACGACAAAATACAATTTTATCATTCTTACTTATAGATGACTTATTCGAACAAAATTGTATTGAGTTTAAAGATTTCTCCGAATTACCTTATATTGAAATTTTAAAACGTTTGAGCTCTAATTCCACTAAACGCTTAAACGCCCTGTGTGACTGCAAACAATTAAATCGACTCCATTAGGCTAAAAGGAAAGGAATTTTTCCATCAAACGTATATCATTAAAATGGGAACAATTATTCCCAGGATAGGTGTTTTATTTTGTAATTAAGTAACGCTAAACAGAAGAGCCTTGAATATATTGTTGTACCGTCCGGTTATAAAAAATGGAGCATTTTCAGATACTATCGATAAACAATTATAATTTCCCTTAAAGTAGAATTTAGCTATTTACTTTCAAGATAGCTGATGAACCAGGTTAAACCAGATTCGATAATACTGAGTAACTTTTCAATAATAATAGAACAACTGATGAAATGCTGTTTTCCCCAAGTCAAACAAATATATTACCCATTTTTATCTGAACTTAAAATAATTTATTTCAGTTAAATCAATTCCAATTTCTTTCATAAACCGGTTTCCTATTGACTAAATTGTCCTTCAAGATTGGTTAAAGGCATGTGATAATGATCATTTGAAAACATATGCATCAATCCAGGTGAAATTAATTCCAATCAATTTGTGTCAAGCATAAATTTTTGTCTGTTTTTTAGAGAATATTTCCAATTTTGTAATTTAGAAATTAAGAAATACATTTCCGAGTCATATTGATAGGACGAAAAAGCATTTACAATCTCACTTTAGCAAAATTGTATAAGCAAACTTTGGTTCCAATTTCTGCCAACTTATATAATCACTAACTTTCTCTCTAAAATAACATAAAAAGATTTAGTGTCTTATAAAGAAAATAAATGGGATAGAAGGATCGATTCAGGCAAAATTTGATTAGAGTAAAGTCGAGTGAATTGGTGGGTCTAAAATATGCGTTATTTGCATAAAAGTTTCTAAGCCATCAACAGTCAATTCATTTCATATACAGCCTAATATTAAATATTCATTGCTTATTTTTAAAATTTGGGTATTTTGCGGAATTGTCACTTTTCTGGGAAAAAATACCCGATAGTGGATGAGTAAGATCTTATTCAGTTTCACTTCAAATTTTTTCGAACCTTTGTTTTCGGATACTATTTTCTGCTCGTTCATTTCGAATGGAGCTGAATTTTCTTTTTCATCTCTCATAGTATTGTATCCATTTCGGGGTATTAATATGGCGAAATTATCATTTAATCGCGAAATTAATGAAATACTGAAAAGATCATCACATTTTCCTTATACCAAAAAAAGAGTTATTAGTTACATATATCCATTGTTAAAATAAGCATTAAATATTATTTTGCACTAAATTTATTTATTTCAAATAGCAGGTGTTTTGATAGCTAACATTGACCCTCTAGCTGACTTCGGGCTTCACAGAGAGGAGGAGGAACACCAAAGTGCCAAAATATCGAGAGGGGGGCAGAATAATGATTCACAGACGTAAAAGAGACAGACAGACACAAAGGTAGAAAAAAGGTGATGTGATTTCTGTGGAATTTGTCGAATATGAAATGCGGTGGGGTCTGGGTAGTTTGAAGTCAGAAGTCAACTGCCTATTAATCGATTTTTTGTCGTATGAATATGCGTTGCCCAGGGTGCACCAAGTGGAGGTAAGTTTATCGCACACCACTTTTGCACTAAATTAAATTCCAGAAAATGGGTTGATTATCAGATTTACAAAAGTGCATTCAAATTTTATCTTTGTATATCTAACGTTTTACAATAAATAACCGTTTTATGATGTGGTCTGTCAGAACGTCGGTTTCTAAATTAAATTATGGTATTCATCTTTTATTAAGTAAACAAGCAAAGATAGCACACAGCTCACCTTTGATTGAACCGTGATGAGTTCTTA
>UZAE01001150.1:0-14958 GCA_900617975.1 Rodentolepis nana | reverse complement strand
GGTAGAACGCTTATGTGCGATCATATTTTAGTTTAACAAAATTAGTGAACGAAACCCCAAAAACGAATATGTAGAATTTGATTTACCTTTCAAAATAACTTTGAGTAGACGATAAGTACTGAATGCGTTTGCTTAATGTTCTCAAAGATAAAAAAATTGGTGAATGTGTAGATCATTTGGCACTCAAATGATTCCACTGATAAATTTGCTTATTAATGAGAATGTTGCTAAAGTAATTTCCCATTTTTTACAATCATTTAGTCGGGGTGTGCGATAGACTTACCTCCACGTGGTACACCCTGGGCAACGTATACTCATAGGGCAAAAAGTCTATTAACCGGCAGTTGACTTCTGACTTCAAACTACCAAGACCTCACTACATTTCATATTCGACTTATTCCACAGTACTCGCCTCACCTTTCTTCTGCCTTTGTCTGTCTGTCTCATTTACGTCTGTGAATCATTATTCTGTCTCTCTCTCTCGACTTTTTTCACTTTGGTGATCCTCTTCCTTCCTGTGAAGCCCGAAGTCAACTAAAGGGCTAATGATACCTATCATAACGCCTGCCATTTGAAATAACAATCATTTAGTGACATTATTTTTGGCTTTGACAGCTTTGAAGGCGCTAGGTCTCGAAGGATAAAAAGATCACTATCTTTTCAATGCAACCATAACAAAGTTATTAATTTTGAAGAGAGCTGAATATCGATGGGACGACGATTTTGAAAGTCCCGGGGATATATGTAATTCTTTCCTTGGGATGTCAAAAAATTCCCAATAAGCAATGGAGGACAACATTTGCTCTCTACCGAAGGTCATGTTTGCTGGTTCTTAGACAAAGGGCGTAATTATTCATGCCGCCATTCATGCATATCATTTTCAAATTACTTGACCCCCCCCCCACCCCACCCCTACCCCCAATATATTTTTTGGCCTGCGCTATTTAATAGTTAATGTCTATCAGGATGAGCAAATACGAATTAAACAGCGTTTTAAGAATGCACAAAAGACAAGGAACTGTTCCTGCTCTGATTTAATGACCATTAAAGTTAATTTTAATGGTGGCAATACACACACTGTCAGGTCAGAGGTCATAATTTCAACTTTCATCTTTGCATATTTTCTAAGTGAAATAATCAATCGCACTGATCTAAACTAATCAAAGTGATCTTGTGGTATGAACGTGGATTTACCTCGGGTTCTCTCTCTCCTAAAATTGCCTTTTCAATTTGTTTGCATGAAGGAGCATCTTCAATTGTTCATTCGGAGCTTCTTGAAGTTCTACACTGAGGAAAATCTCAAGTTTACCCTTGAATAAAGTGGAGCCTTCCAAATGAGAGTGCTAAAACGCTTGAAGATGCCCTCCATAATTAAAGATTACTACTGGGATGTGACTTACAAAAGCAAATTTGAAATGGTTGAGAGAAATTATAAAATTCGCACATTACTTAAATGTCCAAAAAATGATCCTAATCAATCTTTAAAAGCGAATTTCGAATTTCAATGTCCTGAACGGAATTTATTGAAAAAAAACACTGCGAAACGAATTTGTTTCCAATTCATTAGATTATTACAGCCACAACAGTGTTTGAGAATTTTACAACCTTCCATCGAGAAAAAAACAAGTGAATGGCAAGGATGGGAGAAGTTGACGACTCAAGAGTTAGAAACTTATGGTTTTTGGAGAGGATTCGTACAATATGGGCTAAAATTCATTATTTATAATTCATTCTTTGCACGCATTTGAGAGTGAAATCAAGTGACCAATCAATTGTACATAACCGAAGGTCTTGTATAAACAATCATACCTCCTTAAAGAGGGAAGAAGCCACCATTGAGTGACAAGAAACTGAAAGGGTTCCTAGAACCAAGTGGCATAAGAGGCGATCAAAGTAACCATCACGAGAATATAACTTGCTAAATGCTATCCCTTCAAATCTGTATGTCATTACTGAATAGGTAATACCGTTATTATTGAAGTTAACTACAATCTCATCTAAGAATAACCGTATCGGCTCAGTCTTCATCAGGCGAATATCGTGTTCCTTTCATTAAATTGCCTGAAATTGTTGTTAACTTTTTACATTGATTCAGTCATGATTAGATGCCCGTGTGTGTGTGGACTGGAACAACCAACTGCACTGTTAAATGTCGACACTCAATAAAGGGTATCAACATTCTCATTCGAAAGGCTCAATGTTCCCGCCTTTCACCCCAAGACAATTTCAAAAGGATTCACAGTTTACGTCGAAATTTCCCATTGACTTTTAAAATGAAGAGTTTATTATAACAACAGACCTGTGAGATATTTAAAGAAAAGGCGCTTAGCTAAAACTGTTTACTCTGAAATGCGAAATCTCCATGAAATATCATTAGCCTGTTACAACAGCACTTGAGAGTTTGTAACTCAATGACGGCTAAGTGAAAATGGCAAATAAAGTGGCTTTTCGGTTAGCGGTTATGGGAAAGCAGTTAACCCTCGTCTTCCCGCGTGTTTTTTTTGGTGCAAAAGACAAGTTACTAAGGGGAAATACCTTATCTGAGTTGAATGCTTGGTTGCATAATTTGCCTAAGCTCAAGGAGACGAGAATTATAAATTTGTATCCTAATTTAAGCCACACGAAATTGAACCACTCCACTTTGTGTCCACAAAAATGCATCGTTTGTTTTACCTGAAGCTGAAAAAGATCCTACCCACCGACTATGGTGAAAAAATATGAATCATTCGGAAGAAAAGATATAAATATCTGCTTTATACCAAAAATAATGCTTTAAAAATCATAAATAGATAAACAGCACACGCTCTAATTCGATTGGCAGAGCTTTTTACAGGGATTGGAATTTATGAATTTTGTCCAAGTAATTAATTAAATCTGACCAATATGTATTTTGTGTTCTTTTACAGTTCAAAAATAAAAATCCCAGCAAAGTGTCGTAAAGAAACGACTACTTAAGCGGGATCCCACAGGTTTTAACCGATAAAAGTACAAATTAGGCATTTTCTGAGGTTACAGCTGACCTCTAAGGTCAATCACTAGCCACAATCAGCATCATAAACATTTGGTTCTATAAACGTGTCCAAAGTAAGTTTAATGTAAATTGCATCATTCATTCCATTTAAACAAGTCTTGTTCATATCTAAATAAATACTTATTGAAAAGTAATTGTCTAACGGATTTACAAATTCTTTTATAAGATTTCATAAATGAAATGATCATTTATATGACATTTTGTTTTAAATTCGGACTCTTACAGAGTGGCCACATAATAAAACTCCATTGAGACTTGACAACTTCAGAATAATCGACTTCCTTGATATTGTCAAATTCTTGTTAGAAATTATGGTCTTTATTTGTCTATGACAGTCATTGGATAATGTAAGGTTTAAGCCACTTTAATGTTCCATCACAATTTATATTTCCAAGAAAATAGATTCAAAACTTTATAGTGCATCGATAGAGAAGAGCTGGTAATTTCGTAAGGATTTACATGTCAGTGCTTCTGAATCACCGCTAAACACACATTTGATAGGAGCTTTAACGTAAATATACACTGAAGATGGATTGACAGATGGGTGCCAAAAGTTGCTTAAAATGTGCAAATATCTGCCCATTTTCAGTAGGGGAGACACAGCTATTGGTTTTAAGAGAACAACCTCCAGGAATTAGCCCACTGTTTTACCAGTTCATTCAATTATTACTACAACCACCCCACCCCCCACCCCCCAACTATTACCATATTGATTATTTTACATTCCTCTAATACATTTCTTCGAAAGGTTTTATTGATTTTCAATCGTAATCTACTTTACTGCTTTAAACTATTTGGCCAGGCAATTTCACTCTACTAACAGCAAGGGGATTTTTAATTCCATATTCCGCCATAGACACTGTATTATTCCAAACCTGCGAAAGTAAAGTTTGTATAATTGAAAAGAATAAATAGGCAAACCTCTCGCATCAATGTAAACATCTACTACGGTGAAAGAAACAGTGGTAAAAGTATTATAAACGAAAAGCCTCCCTCACTACAGCACATTTTGGCTTAACAACACCAAACAAGTCAACAAGTGCTTTAGCGGATCTTTTTTAGTGGAAAGTGGACAAAAAATTATGAGCGCAATAAGTTGGTGTAGCTTAAAATAGCCGTAGAAAATTAATTCGCTTAAGCTCCAACCTTAAAATTAGATCGAGTAAAACGCCTTTGAACCACCATTACCCCCTCCCCACCCCACCCCCCTTCCCCAATCCCACCCTCTGTAATTAAAGTAAATGAGCTTCGACGAGAAATAATATGCTGAACCAAATTGTGGATTTTATGAAGCACCTACCACACGGCCCATTGGTAAATACACTACCTTGACATGGGATCCAATCCGTACTCCCAGTTAACGATTTCCCAGACCGAATTCGAAGTAGCCATAAAACTCGTTTAATGCCTGTTTTTATCTATTTAGCCGAAGAGTGATGGTAAAAAAGAAACAATTACGGGAAAGCGCTACATTTCATTTTATACAAATAATATAAATTTCTAGCAATGGAGGCTTCTAGAGTGTGCAAATTCGATTTTGATAAGCACGATTTTGTTTCGAAGTCATTTTAATTTAAAGATTATACTTTATCACAATTAATTGGCAATATAATGTTTCATTGAAACTACCATAAATCTCCATAGTCACCGATAAAGTCTTGCCTATCCAATGAGAAGTGTCAGGAACTACCCAAAACCAGAAGAAGAATCCAAATTTCAAACGCAGCTTTCTCTTCGTTAATTTACGAACATTCTATAGTCGATTATATTTAATTTGGAATAAAAAAATTCACTTGCTTCCTGCTAATATAGGGAGCTAAAAAAAGTAGTGTCGATGGGAGATCTAGTACTCCGGAAAAGAATCCCTTTCTAAGAATTTAATGATCTCTGCACAGAGGTTTGGTAGATTTTAATTCATCTTCTTAGCATCATCGTCTGCTATCATCAACAATGATAGGAGAAAAGTTTAAAATTTTGAATTATAAGGAAGAGGAGTTGAAAGATATCAAGGAATCTTAGCTCCTTTTATGTCTGGATTTGGATTTTACAAATATTCGAACAACTCACAATCTTAAAATAAAACCGAACGATTCATCCCCTGGTTTGAGGAAAAGATTGCCAACAACGCTCCCTTATATTGCCAAACATAGGTTTGACTAGGTGAAAATAATTTCAAATAATTTGTGAATTTGCGCCTCTTGAAGCATTCATGATTAAATATTTTACTAAACCCACAATAGAGCTTTAATTCAAGGTTTTGAGTTAGTAGAGAGAAAGTTGTTCAATGCATCATTTTTTAAATCTAAAGAATTCTATACCATGGTGCACAATTTTTTATTTCAACGTAAAGTTGTGCCAAAATATTCGCTGCTTTAAATTTTATTCAACTTATCAGGATTTTTGAATGGATTCATCAAATTTCATTGGCATTGTTTGCACAAATTCGATAAATCAATTACCTATCATAGAAATTAGATTTTGCAAATATTTGATTCTCAAATAAACTTTTTGAAATTAAATATTAATAAAAAGTTAAAAATTTACACAATTAATTACAATTATGAGGAAATTGCACCAATGCAAATAGAGTCTAAAAAATATTCTCAATATGGCTTCATTATAGGTGGTTTCGAAAGAAGAGAATTGAAAAAAAATCGATGTCTTATGGGAACATACTGTTAGAATAAATTCACATTCTATCCACTACAAGGTGGAAAATGTACAATTTTTAATCTTGCAAAAGTATCTGAATGCGAGAAATAGGGAGCAAATGGAAGTAAAATGTAAATTCACGGCTACAATGGAATCATGCAAAATTGTACATTTGAATTTTTCTTTCCTAATTTTCGCACACATTTCACTATTTACCTATTAATATTCAAATGAAGAAATTTCCGAATTTTTCCTACATTGTAAGGGAACAGGCAAGAGTGTTATAAAGATCTGCACTAATCAAGCAAAAAATTGTGAAATTTAGGATTAATGAGTTTTTTATTTTCACTAACTCCCCCTACCCCGCAATTTCATTGAGTATTCAAGGGGATACAGACTGAAATCCAAAGACTTCCAGACAATAAGTTCATCGTGAAAACAGAATTTATTGGAACAAGGATGAGTTAAATACAAGGTGAGACTAAAAAATAACTGATATTTAACCATTGTCAATAAGTATTATCAAATTAAAATGATCAACCAATTCTATCGTTAATGGAACAGAGTAATTTAAGATTAAACACTATGATTTATTTATAGGAGAGAGGGAGGAGGGGGAGACAGAGATCATTTCAAATCAGCTTGGAAGAGTGTTTTAAGTGGGCTAGAACTACGCAATAACTCTCATTGACAGTAAAATTGTTTGAAAATGAATATCAAAGTATTAGCGACCAATAATTAATCTTTATTTTATTTCAAAAGCAAATAAAACGTTGATAACTATATGCACATTAACATAACCGTCATTACTTACTGTTTTGTCGTGTTGATGCTATACTAGGAGCTGGCCTTTTGCGTTTTCCATCGAGGGATATTTTATCCTCATCTGATGCCACAAACGCTGATCCATTCGAGGACGCATTGGTAGGAGTGATTGTCGGGTTTGGGGAGGTGGAAATGAAGATAGGATGTCCAGTGCTTGCTGCCGCTGGCTCTGGAGACGATGTTATGGGATAAATTGTCTGAGCTAACGACAGACAATCTCTGCAATTCCAACAAAAGAATGAAATCATTTAGGAAGTCAAAAGTCCATGGATGCACGCCTAACGAATAGAATTGCCGATCGCGATGATTAAATCTGACCAATAAAGGGAAAGTAAAATTAGGTTTTCTTTTTAATTTTGGACTACTCACTGGATGAGTATTAGAAAACGCTTTAATAAAAAGGGGTTCCATTGCTAAATTTGTCTTTACGTGACAGGCCAGCCTCCTACGGGGAGACTTGTATGCCAGTTCTATGCAGACACATCTATCCATATGCCCCCATCCTATGAATTTGTTATCTTTCGTATATTGAGAAATTGGAAAGATATAACCACAGAATGTGCAATTGTCCCCCTTAATTTGAGCTTCAGAAAAGATCATTAAATAAAAAATTTATGGTAGATATGTGCAAGTTTATCTATGATAAAATTAGGCTTTAAACCCTTCAATCTCATTCATTAAATTGTTCTTTGTTTACTTGAAAGTGCTATCGTTTTCGCAGATGATTACTTCCTTTTGACAAAATAACTTCACTCGAGAATTTAAAGAAGAGAAAAGGAGTACTGACGGCCAAAAAGTCCTTCTTCACACCATTTTTTGGCTTGGGATGAAGAAGTCAGGATAATTTTGGCGAAGGAGGATGAAGCTTTTGAACAAACACCAGTAAGAATGCCTTACAAGTCAGGGAAAAGCGGCGCGGAAACACGAGATTTAATGATGTTTTACACTTAGTCAAAAAGGTCGCAGACGTCTACTAAACTCGCGTCAACTTATTCGCAATAAAAAATGTAAATAAAATGCTAATGACACTCGGAATGCAGAGAGGAAGCTATAAAGTTCAGAAAGTAAGGCAACTAGTCAGTTGCCTTAAATTATGACATGCATGAAGCATGTATACTAACTTTGAACAAAAGGAGGTAGCAATTTAATTAAAATTTAAACAAATGAAAACTTATTTTAAAGTTATATTGGCCAAATACCCAGATGAAAGGAATGCTTCAGAGTGCTTAAGAGGAAACTTGCGGTTGTAAAATGCATTGATATTAATTATTTCATTTAATCAAATCGGAACAAGGAGAGAATATTCTCGAACTTCAAATCGTGCAATACCATTTAACTGTGGCTTCTTATAGGCCCCAGAAGCCTATCATGGGGACATTGGCTGTCAAACATTTTTATTAATCTGAGAGCGTACTTCTTTAATTTTTTTAATCGCTATCTTTGAATCTGAACTAGCGATTTTTAAACACCCAAGTGTTCCGAAATCTTGACTATCTGATCGTGAAATTCAGCTTTCTGACTGGATAGAACTCGGCTTCATAATTCGCTTAGACATACTATAGTGCGCCTAAACCTCTTACAAGGCTGAAAAAAATGTGGTTCGAATCTTATTGGCCAATAAGAAAACTGCATATATTCCTCAAACACTATTCCTCAAACACTAGTCAAAGCTTAAATTATCTTTTTGCTGATGACACTAAGCAGAAATATTTCCCAGAGTCATTAAAAAAGTGCTATGTCCTAACACGCTTACATCTAATATCTTTTGTGGGTATCTCAGGAATATGCTCAATCATGACATGTGACGCATTAGCTAAGTGGGTTTTCCTGGAATATTCAACAGCGAAGCTACAAAGAGGAAGACGATGTGTTTCGACTCCTATAATTTCTCCCCCACAGTTCTCATTCCTTAAATCTTCTTTTGAGATAGCAGAAAGCAAGGAGGAATTGTCCAAAATCCAGTTAAAAGGACACAAAGGAAATCGTTGTTTTATCGAGTGTATCACAGCTTCTCAAACACCAGCATTGGGAAACGCTTTTAGACAAGAGTAATTTAAATGTCACATATCGGAATGTTATCATCAATGTTGGCATTTAGTTCAATGTGATTTTTTCGAAGAACATTTTGAAGCAGCAATACCAGCATATGTCATTTCGAAGGGGGGAAATTTCAGAAGTTAAATCCACGAATTCAACTATGATGCCGCCTCTAACAATGATAAAATGCATCCTATCTTTAAAATTCACTAGTAGTTGAGAGAGTATGAAATGGAAAACAGTTTAAAAAACTCATATTGGTGGAATAGTGGTTTTGTTTCTCCATGATTGGTAAAAAGGATTTAAAGCATCTGTTCGCTATTTTTGATACTGCCAAACAAATGGTTGATACTAATAATAATTCTCTATTGTCTAGTAGGATCAAACTTGAAAAGTCACAACTGGAGAAACACTGGATATTTTAATTTTCAAAGAATAAAATGAACAAAGATAAGTAATCGATTAATGAAATAGAAAAAAATACAATGAGGATTATTATCAAATTATTTCAAACTGTTTATTCTGGTAAAAATACACATTTATGAACCACGTAGACATTTAAAATTTGACCAATGGCGTAGATAAGTTTGAAACATATCCTCATAACATGTTTGCCTCAAGCTGTTTCCCTTTACATTTGAACGTCGTTACTTTACGAAGATTGAAGCGGAGACTTAAAGAAACTCATAACTTTGTGTCTAAATATCATTTCCCCATTTATGATCTCAAAGCTTTTTGACTTAATTAACTACAATGAGTATCAAAGAAACACGTATACCTGGCAAGATTAGATATTAACAAAACAAACGAGTACTCTATAAGATATTGTAACACTTCTGAATGAAGACTTGTCATATCAACTCCCAATTGTCAGTTTCAATATTTTTTGGGGGGGGGATTATTTCGACATTTTAAAACTCGCATCCAATACTGTATAATCTAATAGTAATGATTAATTCAAAGAAAATTAATATGAATATGAGTATTCAAGATCAAGCCAATAAAGATGCACCATCCCAGGGAAACAATTTGAGGAATTTGATTACCCTCTCATTAGTAAAGTCTTCTCAAATATTTTCTGATTCTCAATTTTTCGTTGTTCACTTATTCGAAAATATATTTCAAATATTTCAAAGAAAGCAATGCTCATCTAATTTGTGGATGTTAGTAGCAAAGACCACTAGTACCTTAGTGAAATTGAAATTATCAGTGATCTGTGACATACTAAATGAATCTTCACTCTCTACTCTGTTTTAAGGTAAAGTACAAATTGAGGTGGTAAGGTCAACCACAATATTTCACGAATCGATAAGCAAACTCTGAATGTGGTAAATATGACGATGTGCAAAATGTTCCCCCCTTTTGAGAATATGGAGAGAGCCAGAGTCCAGGCGTGGAATACAGTTTCATGCGAAGTACATTTCAAAGATAAGGCAATATTTTGAAATAATTCAAATCCTCTCCCTAATCAATCGATTCAATTCTAACACACATTAATTTACTGCTTCAACGCTCAAGAGTTCTATCAAATACCACTTGCATCAAGTCAAAATGCCTAAATATATAAAGCGAAGTCTTACTGAGCAGGAGCGCGAAGACAAACCATTCGAGAGGTGGCCAGATGCATTGGAATTGAGATCAGATTTCCAGTGATGGAAGTTTGAACTGGAGCAGGAGAGGTGGTGTTGGCGACAGCCGCAGCGGGGCTTTCAACAACAGTGGCCGTAAGCGGCTGCTGCTGCTGCTGTGGTTGAGGAGGAGGAGGAGGAGGGGGAGGGGAAAAGGGCGGAAGAACGATCGATATCTCCGCCAGCTCTCTATTGTCTGTTTTTTCAACTGCGTTCATGCAGTGCTGTTCAACTGCGCTTTTCAAGCAAAACAAAACGATAATAAAGGCACTGTACACACCCACAGATCTATTCAACAAAGTCACAATACGCATTCAATTTCTCTTTGTCCAAATAGGCCGCTGAGTTCTAGTTAACAGGGTTTCGCATATTTGGTTGCTATTTTGAGCAAATATACTAGAAAAGTTCTGTTTATGAATTTTAATGATTCCTTTTCATTTTGAGGTAGTTTTAAAAGAAAACAACTATTCGGTCTTGTGACCGATTTTCTTTGGGCGGTTTCTAAATTTGATTGGCTCCATACTTTAAAATAGCGCCAGTATCTCAAAGAGTAGAGATTAGAAAAGTTTAAGTCTAAGTGAAAATAAATAAGAAAATACATATATCTTAAACAAAATATTTATTAATAGTAACATACTTTTGAGGACCGCAATAACTTCAAATTATTTTGTGAAGAATACAACAGATATTTTATGCTTTGAAATTGATGTCTTAAACCAATATTTGTTGTTAGAGTTACTAATAAAATAATTAAATAATGGAATAGAACATCATGCAATTACTAAGCACCAATTCCATCTTTCGAGCAACGCAAAAACTGTTGCATTTCAATAGAAAACAGTGCTTCTTCAAAACTTGGACCTCAGTGAGTGGATAATTTGATTTAAACAAACGAAATTTATCGAACAATTTTATTTACAAGATAAATTACTAAGGCTGAATTTTTTTGGCCAATTGAAGCGAATAAATAATAATGTTGGCGAATGCTGGCGAAAAATAGGGGAATGCTAGGAGTGTGCATTTTTCACGTTCTTATTTTAAAAAGGTCACTTTATTTCACGATCTCAGGTGTATAAATATTTCAAGTAAAACATTAACACTTTGGTGTTCAAAACTGGGCTTTGAAATGAAAACTTCTTCTTACAATTGGACAGAAAGGCAAGAGAGCAAAGAAAAATGTCAATTTTTCCACCAATAGAGTGTTTCGCTCAGTGAACATTGGGGCAGGAAGTTCTCTACCTTAGTAAGGTTTTAATGAGCTAAAAATACTCACCACTGTATTTGTAGCCTATTCAAGGGAAAGCATTATCTTGCGTTCCAATCCTCTGAGTAGAGCAGAGGTGAAATGGAGTCTCTCTCTGACACTCTATACCTAGGTGGAATTTATCGGGAGACTGACATCCAACGGGAAGTAACATTAGGGGATTGGACAAAGACTAAAGTACGCTTCTAACATAAGTGTTCCAGGGTTTCTTTTCTTCTGCCTTCAATTAGTTGAGGAAAGCCCTTCAAAACAATGTATTTCTGATCTACCACAAGTGAATCACAAGGTTTTTTTTCAGTTCTTTGAAAGAAAAATAAGTAGATAAAATAGTTGATGGAAGAAAGAAATTCAGGAACTTCCGCAGAGTTATGTGGGCAAATGTTTTAGCACAGTGGTCTGCAACCTACACAATAGATTTTAAAGAATATCCGTCTGTTTATCTCAGACTTTGATTGAAAAATTACAGATAAAGTTGTGGAAAGAAGCATCTCTCACACACACACCAACTATGGCTCCGGTTCTTAGAGGCTGGTAATAACAAGGCCAACGATTTCGCTCCAGAGTTTACGGCTCGTGGGCAAATCGAGGTGGTATTTTTAGTGTAGGGCATAAATTATGCAAACGACGTGACGACAATAGAATACCCACCCTCAAAAATTTTTTTGTTTTCTCCAAATCGACAGCCAATTATGCTTGAAAATGAAGGAATCCGTTATTTAATTTTAATTGAGTAGGGTTGATTACGCAAAGAAATAAAACAGAATTCCGCGATTAAATAGAACGAGTGTTTATGCACTTAAAATCGGAAAAGCATTTTAATTCAATTCCTGACGTATTCCTAAATGCTAAAACACATTGTAAAGAACAGGACTTTGCAAAATTGTCTTCTTGTAGCTGAAAATAGCTAATTAGTTGTTTCAGATGAAGATCAATTTGTAGGGTAGAGAACAAAAGCCAAATTGGTTAGTAAACATAGTGGGCTCTATTTAAACCGTTCATATAATTATTTCTAAGCAAAACTAAGAATATTTTTGGTTAAATAAATTCACGTGCATGAACAGACGCGTTGCATTATCGAAACGAATCGACAATTTTACACAAGACGTTACGTTGGCATATGTTCGCTTTTTACTCGAAGGATCCACCACTCTTTCGAAATTATTTTTCTAATTTGAGTTGTGCGATAGACTTACTCATACGGCAAGGAAAGTCTATTATTCGGCAGTTGACTTCTAGCTTCTAACTACCATCACCCTCCCTGTTTGTCATATTCGACCACTTGCACAGTACTCACCTCACCTTTTTTCTACCTATGTGTCTGTCTCTTTTACATCTTTGAAGCACTCTTCGAATTTTTTTCACTTTGATATTTCTTCACCTCTGTGAGGCCTGAAGTCACCTAAAGGGCTAATGAAACTATCAAAATGCCTGCCATTTGATATAAATAAATTATTTATTTCTAATTTAGGACGAGTAGACAATTTTTAAAGTTTATCAACATGTTTACCTATACATCCTTCACAACGAATCTTTTCAACTTACATATTGCTCATTAGGAAAGTAAATCAGGTTTATTACTTGCCGTACTCTAATTAGTCACAAATTAAATATACATTAAACCCACATCCAATAAAAGTTTGTCGAATGATTGCTGTCGATTTTATTGACATAAGATTTTATTTAACGGGTTTATTCTCAGTAAGCCACGGGGTTATAAAACAGTAACGAATATTAAGCTAATTTTCAAGAATGCGTTAATATTATCATTGAAATCTCACTGCAAATTTCACATTCGAAAATTGTATTATTTAGTGAAAGCAATTACTTTGATTACGGCATATTAAAAAATTGTCCACATAAATAAATTGACAATTAAACAAATTTATAAAATAGTTGTAAGTGTCCAAAAAAACATTTGAAAAATTGTGTGGTACCATTAAGAGGCGCATGCTAATTTGTAAAATAAATATCAGAAAATACACTTTGTCTGCATTTAATAAAAGGAACCCATTAAATTGAAATAAATAAGGATTAATTTTATTGAATATTAAATAAAGAAATTAAATTAGTAAAATAAGACTTACTAAAGGAGCGGACAAGCCAACTAAATTCCTCGATAGAAGATCGTTGGACTGAAATCCATTGGCCTACCGTACTTGGCAAGCCTTCAGCGCAATTGGTGGCTCACCTATGTGTGACCTTAAATGAAGTAGGCGTAAAGCCCCTCTCACGCTCTCATTGGCTAGCTGGTATGGGCAGTTAGCCAATTATAGCTAAGATGCAAGAATTCGCGTTGGGTTCGCCCACGACACGAGGGGCATATTCAGGCCCAGCATTAGAAGTTATATTTAACTGAAACCAGACTTTTATTTTTAAGGAAATGCAAGAAGTCGTCTATTTTAATTTATTTTTACATCGTGTTGGCACTTTGCACAAGGTTATTATATCTGCCCCTCCTACCTCTCAAGAATCGATTTATTTTGAAAAAAATATTTTAAACTTTACCCTATTAGTTCTTCATTAAAGAAGCAGTTTTTCCCTTAAAATAAGTCCGACAACAGCTAAAAAAATTGGAGTAAAAATTCGGTTAAAATACACTAACTTTGCAAAGTGGCTTTTTTCACTACTCATCTTCTCTCCTAGTGAACCACTGCTCTGGTGACTATAGCATTCGAAATGTTTATTTAATCGAAAAGTTGAAATTTGCACAATTGGCCATTCCAGCCAATGATATTTACTAGCAAGTAACGAATGATAAGAATTTTAACCTTTGACATTGTGGCATGTGGCTAATGATAGCTATCAAAATGCCTGCCATTTGAAATAAATAAATATAATAAATACATTGTGGCATGCATGTTGGCTGCACAGGGTTAAATTAAAAGAGCTTATGTGAAATTAATGGAATGAATTAGATTTTTCGTGAATGAAATATGACTTTCAATAATTAAACCAAAATAGACTATCTTTCCATACCGATTAGGCAAAATTTGGTAATTCATTCAACATGCTGCATACTAAAATGTTATTACGTTATTTATAGTATATCATAAAGTTAATTTTTTTATAATAAAAATTGTATGAATATTGAGCTGTATCTCTTTGGCGTTAAAATCATCCAGAAAATAGCATCTCAAGTACACATCAATGAACGGGGTCCAAAGCCCCGTTTAAAACTGATTATGAAGCTCTCGAATGTTCCAGAGCATCTTTCGTATAACAAAGCGAATGTAATAATTAGATGTGTGTAGACACATCCTCTTTCCTCTTCATGGAAGGAATTACTTCTCATTAATTCAAATCAAGGAACCACTTCTCTGACATTGCATAATTTTTTTTTCCATTTTCAAAGAATACAATATGCCTGATTAACGGTGATAGCAAGAATGTCTTCGAATAGGGAAGAGTTCAAACGTGTTCAAAATGGGAAGAAGGAAAATATTAGTTCAAATTGACAACAACTTACTTCAATATTGGGGAAAACGGGGTGTGCGATAGACTTACCTCCACGTGGTGCACCC
>UZAE01001149.1:0-14958 GCA_900617975.1 Rodentolepis nana | reverse complement strand
ATAACCATCAAGACGCCTGCCATTTGATATAAATAAACTTCATTTTGCACTGGCTCAAGACTCAGAACAAGCCAAATAATTGTGCTGGGCTTAGAATTGTTTATAAATTAGTGGCGCGATATCTGAAATCCTGCTCTAATTAGTAATATCTTTATTACCCTAAGCGTGAGCGTATTGTTTCTCACGTATACAATGAGCGCTTGTGAAGCACACTGCGCGGTGATTGGTTCAAGCCCAAATGTGCAAATGCTCTTTAATCGCTCACAGGTTGAACGGTGGTGTAATCATTTTAAGCTCTTCTCTCTCTCTCTCACTCTGCGCTTGTTAGACGCACGCTTCTACTCTGCTTTCTACCTTTCTTTCTTTCGCTTAATATCAGCTTGTGTTACAACCAAGGGTGGCTACTAATTAGTTGAAAAAATGTCTGACGAGACCTCCATACAGGCAGCAATAGCTACGGAATTGGAACTCTTCGATGGTGGCCTACTGCACAACGATGCAGAGACGGATAATTCAGGAACGGATAGAGTTAGCTCTCCTGAAATTAGACCTCTAAGATTAAATCCTCACGGTACGTTCACGCCTTTGGAACGTAAGTAGTCCGATTTATTAATTTCTCTTGTAAGTTGAAAACCTTCACATTTTTATGAATTTCATGAAAGAGAAATGAAAAGAATGCATAAATATACTTGGCATTTGTTGGTCATTGAAATAGGTTTGATCTTGCCTATCTATCGATTTGTATTTTCTAGTTAACCTTGAACAAAAAGCTGACATTAATACCTGTTATTAGTGACGTTTAACATTTTACACCGCCCAGAAAGTTTTGCTGCCATAGATACTGAACTGCTCTCTGACTCTATTTCATAGTCAAAATTTCAGTTTAATTTTTATTGCCATAAATTATATTTCGCGTAACTAACCCTTTAAAAGAGGAGAACAGAGTTTATTTCTTACATATTCAAAATTAGTCTACTTACGTTTTATCAGCTGACATTCTTGGCTGAAAAGGGAACCTCTTTACGGTAACTATAATGCAATCGAACTCACTGGCTGTGTTTTGATTCTTGGTCCTTTTAAAATTGAAGATATTTAACAAGCTTTTCAAAATAATTCGCAAATTATACAGTTTTAATGAGTTTCATCATTTTTTTATTTTTTGTATTAGCTGTCAAAACCAGGAAGGAAAGTAGAATTTGACATATTTTTAATGGGGCTCTTACCTTATACGATTCCTTTCGTATAGTGTGACATATTTATTTATATCAAATGACAGGCGTTTTGGTAGTTACCATTAGCCCTTTAGTGATTTCGGGCTTCACAGACGGGAAGGTACATCAAAGGGAGAAAATTCGAGAGGGGGGAGGAAACAGAAGAGTGTTTCAAAGATGTAAAAGAGGCAGACACAAAGGTAGAGAAAAGGAGAGATGAGAACTGTGGAAGTAGTCGAATATGAAATACGGTGGGGTGATGGTAGTTTGAAGTCAGAAGTCAAATGTTGGTTAATAGACTTTATGCCTCATGATTATACGTTGTCCAGGGTGCACCACGTGGAGGTAAGTCTATTGCACACCCCATAGTGTGAAATATCGAATCTGTCAGATAAGTGTACAAAAACTGTCAAATATGAGGCTTTTAATGGAAATCCTGTTTACTGACCCCCCCCCCCCCCAAAGAATACCTGTTTTTAATCATTGCTAAAATTAAATGGTAATAAAATTTAATCAAATTCGAACTAAAGTAACTAATATGTTCACACCTAAAGTCATCATTATTATGCAATGCAAAGCACGTCGTAGGTTCTACTCATATGAACATGTCTAAGTAAGGAGATGGACAGCTAATCGAGATAAAGTAGGCCTTGAAGTTAGGACTTCAAGAGTCTTTATTTACTTCAATTTTGAGGCATTGATCCAACATGCTCTCAAATGAAGTACAGTAACTCTGAAACACGCTCATATTCCATGTTTATGATTTGATCCTCAAAGTTATGAGTACGATTATATCCGCGGTAGATAAAAAAGCATTGATTTTTTCATTTAAATCCATTTTTTATTCATCTCATCTCGATTTCTTTATTGACAAAGTGAGTAATTGAGTTCAGCAACGCCTTATATCAACAAGAGAGAACACGTTTAATCTCACTCAAATCCTGTATCTCTTACTGAGATTCTCCAACAATTTATTCTCAACCAAAGTGAAATATCAAGGAATGGGGAAGTGGAGTAAATGCAAATGAATTATATGTGAACAGAATGAAAAAAATCACTGTTAAACCCAAGCAATGTTAATGAACTTCCTTCATTTGCATAGCTGCCTACCATTTGCCTCGAAGATGCACAGAGGTAGAGTGAGGGATTGGCAAAAAAAGATTGGTAATACAACAAATAAGAAGTGAAATGATTTTACCTTTTAAACCATTCTATGTGCCCAAATAAGGTTGGATTTCTCATTAATTTTTTTTTGCTGGTGAAAAAACGGCAGCCCTGAAAGATCAAAATTGTATATGGGAAAATTTTAAATTTACTTTACGTTATCCATAATTATGAGAAAATTTTGACTCAAAGGAAACATGAATGTCATTTACTTACATGATTTATTTTTCTTAAATGCAGGAACATTGACTCTTTTTGATGGATAAAATTGAGACATTTAAAATGATATATGTATAAGTTTCTTCTCTAAATCTGCACTCGTAGAATATTTAAAGAGTGAAAATTAATCAACCACTAACATGGAAAATAAATCTTTTTAGCTTTTCGTGTATGTCCACGATGTCTTCCTTCTGATTGTAAACTGCCAGATAAAACTACAGCAATCCCAAAGTTGCGTTTACTCTGCTCATTTTAGGCAGACAAAAATGTGGTATTGAAATAAGCCATTTGTTATCCTAGGCCTTACGGTTTGGAGATTATCACTGTGAACGTCCTAGTCGGTAATGAAAGTGGATCCTTCGTTTGCCCAATAAAGTTGCTATTAAGAATTTAATCTTTTGCTGAAGTGTAGATAGAATTAGCGCAAAGGAGTTTACTTATTGTTAGTCAATATATGTGACTGCCTTAGCTCACCTGACCTTTAAGTTAAAGCAACCTGAAAAACTTTCCTGTGTGGTTGACACACTTTAGCATTCTGTATGTTGGAAATCTCAAGCCAATTAATGAGGCGCTATTATCGAGTCCAAGGTGACGAGAAGGACTTTAGAGGGAATAATGTTTTCTTTACTTTTTAAATATGTAATAGGAAATAGGATAACTCGCATTATGCAATAGGCTTGGAATGCAACTTCTTGTTTTACAATTGTTAATTAATTAAACATTCTTAGAGATGTAAAGATATTTGAGGAGACGAAGATCACTAGGATAAACTCTAGGATGAACTTTCGAGTATAAATTTCAGTTATAAATTAGCCAACCTTTAGAGTTATTATCATTGTTGTCATGGCAGCTGATTAGCGCAAAGATCGTAATATTAGTTTCATTCTCATGCAATTTTTTTCCGAATGCTGCAATGATGTGATTTATCTATTGTCAGCATGACGCCTTAAAATTTCGAATATTTCTTTCAGTATTTTGAGTAAACATTATGCTTATTGAAAGGTTTTAACGTAATGATGTGATATTACAGGTCTGGATATTGACTTTGGTTGATTCTGATGAGGAAATGCCCTAAATCAAAATAGTTTTTTTAATTTAATGAAAGTCATTTTGTAAAATGTCATTGATCGGCATAAATGAGTGACCATTTCAGGCATAAACACCCCTGGGCCGATAATAGTTTTGTTTTAATAGTTTTAATAGTTTTGTTTTAATAGACATATCGGCCGAAAAATTTTTTTGACTCAAACAACAGAACAAAACCTTACGGATTTATTTAACACTTATTCTATTACAAATGTGGCTACTAAAGGTAAACCTTTAGTATAGAAATGCTTCTTTTTGAAATAGCATCAAATCGTGGAGCGTCTTCGAGTACCATTCGACTTGGTGTTGATGGAAATCATTCAGTAGGGTACTTTAGACTGCCCGGCCGTCATGACGATATATTCGCCACATTGGCGGAATTTGATGACGAAAATGCGGTAGAGAATCTTGCAGAAACTCCATCTTTTGTTCGAGGAAGTAACAGAGTCAGAAGCCAGTCAAGATGGTCAACTTCTGCAGAGGTATCTCCCAGACATCCGAATGCTACGACAACAGCAATCGACGACCTGTTCGGTCGACATCTAAACCGAATCCGATTTGAAGATGTTGTTGTGGACTCAGACACTCAACCGGAGGCTGTATCAGAGACAAATGATGTAAAAGACTGTGATGATGTCGTCGTGCCAACTGATTGGAGGGTGAGTTAACATTGATTCCAAAATCCAGAATAATTATTATTCACAATATAGCCCTGCTTTGGTTGTTATTCTATAAAATATATTAACATTAAATAATGTTTATCATTTAGCATTTATTCACCTTATACTCATTTCCTTTGGATTATCTGTTCCAAGTTGCATCAAACGGATTCTAAGCTTACCCTTGCCAGGTTCCCCAGTTTGGTGTTGCTTAAGTAGGCAAACCAGTCAGGTCAAACTGACTCACCGAAATACCTTTTACTAAGTAAAGTCAGGTGAAAATATTTTACCATTAATTAATCAATTTTACATTTTAATTAGCGAGGCGCTTGAAGATCACGCGTGATAAATATGGGCGTACCTTACAGCCTCTCATTTTTTTCGATAAAAGTTACAGTTAAACCACCTGATTGTAATGGCAGGCGGTAGCCTCGTTCTGAGATCAAAGATGCGAATGAAAAATAATTTATTTGCTTTAAAAAATCCTTCCTAAAATTTCGAAATTGTGAGATTTGCAGAGTATACTACGAGTGACAACTAGAAATATTTAAGCCGTATTTTTTAAATGAGATTGCCAAAAGATTGTTTTTTTTAAGTTGGACTTATTGTCCAGCATCCACGTCAGAGCAGTATTGGTCATATGTTGAATTTGTGGCTTAGTTTCGTTATTCTCGCTAATTAAGAAAGTTGATTTAACCAAAATTTTTTCAAATAAAATTTATTTATTTCAAATGGCAGGCGTTTTGATAGTTATCATTAGCCCTTAAGTTGATATCGGACTTCACAGAGGAGAAGAACAGACAGTCTCAAAATGTGGAGAGTGGGACAGTGGAGAGGTTCACAGATGTAAAAGAGACAGACAGACAGACACAGAGGCTGAGAAAAGGTAGGACGAGTACTATGGAAGGGGCCGAATATGACACACAGTCAGGTCATGGTAGTTTGAAGTCAGAAGTCAACTTTCGGTTTATAGAATTTTTTGTTGCCCAGGATGTACCACGTGGAGGTAAGTCTATCGCACACACCGTTCAAATAAAATTAATTCCTCCCTACGTATTCCAGTTATTATGAGGTTCAGAAATTTATTTAATGCTTCCTATCAAATATAGCAAGTACCAATGAACTAATAGCTTAAAATATTTTTACTATTAAATCACAGAGAAATATTTGTTTATATCAAATGGCGTGCTTTTTGATGGTTATCATTAGCCCTTTAGTTGACTTTGGGATTCACATAGGGGAGAAAAGTCGAGAGGAGAGTGGGGGGAACAGAAGAATATTTCGCAGTTGTAAAGGGTGCAGACAAAAAAGGTAAGGAAAAAGGTAAGCTGAAACAATATTGAAATATTTAAGATTGCCATTGATTGAATTGGTGTCATTGGATTAATTTCACCTCCGAAAATAAGCGATTAACATGGCAAAGTCGATGCAAAATTGAATCACTCGCAAATCTAGGAAACCTGAATTTCTTTAAGAAATTCCGGCTTTAGCATATGCAAGAACTCTAGTTTAGTACTCCAATAATGCTGGGGTACTTTACTGTAACTACGGCAGTACTTGTTTCCGATCCAGTAGATTGTGTGGAGAGAAGATTGAGACTCTTTAACTGAAGACCATTCATTGATTTGGAATAAAATTTTGTTTTCACTTGATAACTAGGTTGAATTCAAGTTTTGGAGGACAAACCACTTGTGAGCACCTATGCGTCGTCTCCTCATAGCTTAATTTGATGCAGAAATAACACTATAATGTATTACGCTCAGTCAGAACCTACTATTATTTTTATTGTTAGTCACAATTTCAGTCTAATTAAGATAAGCACAACTTTTGCCTAAACTCGAACGCAGTGTCTCACGAGTTCAGACGGTCATCATATAAAGACGTATGAAATAAACAAAGAATTCCAAAGGTTTGCTGAGAGCCTCTGACTAATTCGAACGAATAAAGGACTAGGGATTGGCCGGGGAGTTTGAACTTGGTAAAAGACAGATTCAAGTCTGGGTAGGAAAGCAATTTGCTTAATTGTAGGGACATAAAAGTTGTCACTAAACTTATGCAAATGAATAGACATTTACAATAAAATAAGTGGTTGCCTGTTATCATTTTTTCCAGATAGACACAAAGGAGACAATGTTATGGTTATTTTCTGTATAAGTTGGAAGAAATATATGTATTTCAGTAGCAAAGTATAGAGTTTTCTGATAATTTAAGAAACGATATTTTCAATTCTCTAGCATTCTTGCAAAGGCGTACAAGACCGCTTGAAAAGTGTACTCAGCACCGAGCGATTTGCAGATGTGTATTTCTATATCGGTAGCACTGGAGCAGGCTACTCCAGACAAAGTAGTGATGGAGTAGGAGACTGCAAAATACTCAGCCGATCGAACAGTGTATTTTCTCCTCGACCCCCACGGTGTCCCAACACTCGCCGGTCGACAGCATCGGCTCAGCGTCGCCAGAACACGGAGCAGCAGCGCCGGATATCATCTGCCATTGCTCAGGCATCGGGAAATGCATCTGCGGTGGGCCAAGCATCTCCAGCTGGGTCGGATACAGATGATATAGAACCAGACTCAAAGCGAGGGGAAGCAACAGCTGCTGAAAAAGCGAAAACACTTGCAGAAATGCTCCTTGCTATGAGAAATACAACTTTTACTCCAGAAGTGCAATCACTCTCATCTTCACCAACGTCCCCATCTGAAATGGAGCAGTATGAGGACGGAACCACAAACACTGCTACCATGTGTCATCTCTCAGATATATCCGATATTGACGTGGTGCTCAGTGGAGGAGAGGAACCAATAGTAGCTAGCACTTCAGCCAAGCCTCAGCAGATGTTGGCTGAACAGAATGAGTGCCACGCAGTTAGGAACGAAGTGAAACGGTTTGCTGCACATAGGCTGGTACTAGCGGCAGCTTCGCCAGTCTTTGAGGCGATGTTCTTTGGGGGATTTGCAGAGAGTGCGAGAACTGCGCACAATGGATTGTCCAAAATTATGGAGGTACATGTGGACGATGTCACGCCTGCAGTAAGTCATGCTATTTAATTGAATTATCTATACAAATCGCCGCCGATTTTATATTCGATTTTTTCAATTAACATTTACTAAATCTTCCAATGTATGCTTACAGGGTTACAATGCATTTTACACTTAAACTAGTAATAAATTTGAGGGGTCTGGATGATTATGTTTAGGTGACAATCTACAAAAAATTAATAAGAAAAGGATTTAGCCAAACGTAACAGATTGTGACTAATAAGCTAATTCCTACATATTTACAACCGACCTATAGGCAACTGGTAAATATAATAAATTGTAAAATCTTTATCGTCAATTGCTCCAATGATTGTAATTTAATAATAAGGGCACTGACAATTAAGGAGGGATGAATCATTTGATTTTGTCTAGCAATAAACAATTTCGCAATCTCAGTCTAAGCTTAATTGAATTATCACATGGAAGGTAAATACGAGGCTGGAGTTCTCCTATTATTGGTAAATTTAATGTCCGCACCATGTCAATTATGATAATAATGTATCTTTAATTTTATTTTGTATGCAAAGTTGACAGTGTTACGTAATGCCTTAAATTTCATTTATATTGTTTTTTATGGTTACTATTTTCGCATTTTGACTTTCTTATTCAACGTTGAGTTAACCGTTAGATTTATTCCCACAAAAGCTATTTTCTTTTCATTTCAATGAGATAATTTGGCATAATTAAAGAGAAGTAAGCCGTAGAGCACAGAATTTTAGAAAGTTGGTTACCTGGCTACTTTCTCCACATATTTGTATGCTATTTTTCACTTATTGCAAGTCAATTATGGATGAGTTGTAATGACAAGGCTATTGATTTAGAATTCGAAATTCCTATAATTTCACTGTCACAATTAAGCATATCAGGAGCGACATTTTAATCGATTAGAAATATATGTAGAAAGTATTTATACTGATGACATGCAGCAGTTTGTTACACGAACAAGACTTGCTTATTCACAGTAATCTCAATGGCAAGATTGGAAGTTAGCTAACTCACTCATCAATACTGAGGGATCGGACACATGGCGCAGAATACTGACACCGCACTTAGACATTATGTATAATTCCGGCCGTATCGACCATGTTGTGTCTACAGTTTGTTGATTGGCTGACATGTCCATTCACTCGTGACCCATTTGCTCCATATTGCGATCAATATCACCGTCACACATTATGGATTGTCCGAAAACGCAAGAGATTTTTGGGTTCATCCATGTTAACACCGTGTTATCCACAAGCAAGACATCATACATGTGTAAAATGTTATTACGGTATTTTTTCTCAGCTTAAAACATTCGAATAAAACGAATTAGGCAAATATGAAATGAATGAAAAGTTACTTCCTTTTGAAGATTATTTCTTTCCAATTATTTTTCCTATCGAGTATCAATTTGATTGATGGAAATAATCAAACCAATATTTCAATCATTTATTATATTTTTAATGGAATGAACCATCGATAGGTAATTAAAGGATGCAAATATCAGAATGTGTTAATTAGCTCCAAGAGCCTCAGTAATACCATTTTAACAACTTGAACACTTACCAACCCTCGTAGAAATACTGACCTTCCTTAGTCTAGCTGAATGCTGGAAAAGCAAAGGGAAGGAGGTGTGAATAAAGGAATTGGGCGAGACTTGGAGGTATCAGCACTAAACGTGAGGAGGCCGAGTTGTTAGAAACGAAGGTAAATTGGGGAGCGATGAGACGGCCGATTTCATGAAAAGTGGAAAATTAGGGCAAGAATGGGAGTCCGGATTAGCACATTACATTGACCCAGCAGGCCTACTGCTAAGCATGTGCAGGTATATGGTTATTTAATTTAATTGTCCGAAATTTCTCTTACGAATATGAGAAAGTACTTTGACCGTATATGCAATCCCAGCATTGGACATAACAGAGTGCAATACTCATTAGCGCGGTTAGTACATACTAATTATTGTAGAAATGACCTTTTTTGAGTCAGCTTTCGCAAATGAAGTTTATAGTTTCTCAAATTTATGTTAAAACACTCCCAATTGTCCTTAGTTGCCAGTCAAGATGGACAACTAGAATTTTAAAATATAAATATAAATTCTATTTATTTGTTGCTATTACTTCAACGTTTCTTCACTTACTGACTGATTTAGTTTTTTTAATATTCGAATAAGCAGCGATAATTCATGGGGAAGCATTCAGAATAGTGTTTAATTTACTAATATTCAAGTAAAATGTTCTCCTTTCATGCTAATAAATGCAAACGAAAAAGTAAATATTTCTACTTCAATAAACAGCAATTCGGTAGATGTGCATGAAGGCCATTAAGGCTATCAAATGCCAAATGCAAGACACAATGAGCTTAGTTGCAAGTAGAAGCTTCCGTTGTCGCTCTGACAAGCCATAAGTACCACACATCCAATAGACATGCTTATTTTTGTTTCTTATATAAACTAGGAGGTTTAAATAGCTCAAAGGCAGATGCACTTTGAATCGAATCCAGAGCGAAAGGAGGAATTTCGGTCGAAAGGTTATCAACATCTTGATATTAGGTAGTTTTCATGAAACTAAAACCATTATAGAGAGGTGTTAGTTTGCTGGAAGGTAATTAGAAAGGAAAAATCAAGTTTTGCTGTCGAAAATTGTGGTAACTGAGTCCTCAGAGTCGGAGCACTTGGTAAACTCCAGTTGAGGCATAGCAAATAGTGAATGATTATCCTCGTGACTTCAAATTTGTCTAGCTTGTGAGTGTAATCAAATGTAATTAGTAAAATATAAAACTGCAGTGTAGATTGAACCAATCCCCTAAGGGTTTTTTTCGTGTTCTGTAAGGTATTCCCAACAAGTTGAAGTATCTGTAGCGCAATACATTTTAATCCACTTATTACTACGCATTGTTAGGAAAATCACAACTAAATCATCATTATTTTAAGTGGTTTTCAACCTCGAATTTATTCGGTATTATTTCAAGCCATAGTTTATTTTTTAGGTATTGAAGAAATTGTAAAGTATTACGGCCAGAAAACAATTTTATTTTTCCGAAATGAGAGAGAATAAATGTTATAGAAACAGCTAATTATCACATTTATAATATATATATATATATATATATATATAATGACAGGCTCTATGATAGTTATCAGTAGCCCTTTTGCTGACTTCGGGCTCTACTGAGGGGAGGAACATCAACGTCACAAAATGTCGAGAGGGGGAATGGGAGAATGATTCACAGTTGTAAGAGAGACAGACATGAAGGTAGACAAAAAGGCAAAGTGAATACTGTGAAAGTGAAGAAATGACATACAGTGGGGTCATGGTAGTTTGAAGTCAGAAATTATGACATACAGTGGGGTCATGGTAGTTTGAAGTCAGAAGCTAACTGCAAGCTTATAGACATTTTTGCCCTATGAGTATTCGTTGCCCACGTGGAGGTAAATCCATCGCATACCTTTATTTATAAAGTATCTTCTTTTGTTAATATCGCATCAAATAGTTTTTACAAAGAAACAATTTCATACAAAGTAGTACTGGGATTTACAAGGCTCCAATAAGCCAATAGTAGGAATCTGGCCTTAATTAAAAAACGTTAAATGGGGGGTTAAAATGGTTATATTAACTCGTATCTTTAGAATAAAATACCTATATCAATATTTACAGTGGTTTACTTCAGTTTAAAGCAAAAAATTATTTTATCTAGAACTTAGTAACATTAATAATTTGCCTTAAACCGTAAACACTTCGATGTTATTAAAGTTTGATACAGTATTTTAACAATGAGTATTCTAAAAAATATTTATTTTAGGCTTTTCAACAATGCTTACACTTTATCTACTACGATGACATGTCACTGACCGACAAGCTGGATGATCTCTACGACACCCTATACGCTGCGAAAAAATATCTTCTAACATCACTGGTAACAGCATGTACAAACCGACTAGTAGTAAGTTATGTTTTCGAATTCGTAGCTTTCGTTAAAATTATTATTGCATTTGTTTAAGCCCATTTGGAATTCAAATATTTGTTAAGTGAGATATCTGGATTATAAAAATTTGCTTGTTTACATGACAAAGGTCACATAAGCTCATTGGAAAATATAAAAAAACTGCTAATATCAGTTTATAAAGTATGCTCAATCCCAGTTTCATTACGCTCCAATAGAAATGGCCAGCAACGCTGAGTAGGTAACACATCCATATAGGTTGTTCTGTAACTTAAAACCTACTATAACTTATGCTTTGCATCATTCATTCTGCTAACATGATCGAAAGTGGCTTCCAAAATTTTACCTTTGTTCCATACTTTACTAGAAAATGAAGGCCCTATTATTATAAAAATCAGGCTATATGGCAATAGCATAGTCACGCAAATGTTATAACCTTTTACGGCCTTTGAAACAACGATCACAGAGAGCATAAGAGGTAAAGCTGGGAGGAGAACAGCCATTAGATTATCTTCGGAGATAAAATGAGATAAATGTAATTAGTATAAAGACAGTTTGTCAGGTCGGGTTCAGGTGGCTAAGCGGTTAACGATTGCATGAGCAGTTAAGTTAGCAGCGGTTCAGCAGGAAACAGTCTTATTACTAAGTTATTCATAACGTGATACAATCCCTTCATCACGAATGAATTCCCTTCTAAGAAGTTATTTTACTTCACTTCTGCCTCAAGTGATATTGCGCCACAATTTTTTGCGCTAATGAGAGTTGCAAACAGATATTGTGCCTTAAAAATGAATGACATCTAGTGTTTGAAGTTCAAAATGCTTGAGTAATGGCTTAAAACATAAAATTAAAGCGAGCTCAATGTTTAAGTGATGGTGGTAGCAATTAACGCTGAAAATAATCTTGAGATGCCACTAAATCTATCTGCCATTATTAACCTATTTCAATGACCTTGAGAAAATGGGCAATAAATTACTCAATTTCACTAACCAATTTATGAAGGGGTTTTAAAAATGAATGCATATAAAATAAGTCTAGTTCAAAAATCCTTGCGATGATACAATAAGCGTTGAAATAGGACACAACCGAAAGACCTATCGCGACTTCCAGTTTCTTGATTATCTCCGATTCAAGTGAAATAAATGTCTTAAGATTTCATATTTGAGAAGAAAACTTTCTCTTCTTTTCTTCCCCTTCTCCTCAGAACATGATGACACCACAGAACGTATTGCTTCAACTGAACCGATGCTCAACAATGGATGAAGACGAACTATTCAAAATCTGCTGGCATACCATTGATGTTCTGGTAGGTTTCCAGAATTTTAGAATTTATCCAATTGCTTTGTTCAGACTCCCGATGTGCTTACATCAGAACATTTCATCGACCTTGAGCGGCAGACTTTAGTGAAGCTAATAAGTAGGGACACGTTGTACTGCGAAGAATGGGAGATATTTGAGTCTCTAATACGTTGGAGCAAACTTGAATGCACAAGAACTGGAATTAGTTCAACTTCTGCGAATGTAGCAGCAATTATGAAACAATTTCTACCGTACATTCGATTCAGAGCTATGTCATTGGAAGATTTCATTATTCACGTTTCAAAGACCGACGTTTTAAGTTTGGAAGTGGTAAGCATATAGTTCCTTATCAAATATATAGTGATAAAATATAAAAAAATATCATTTGTTTTTCAATATAGCAACATACTATACTCCTACAAATAGCTACCAAAATGTTTTCTGAGAATGATAAGAAGGAAATGGAAAAATCTCATGATAATATGCTAGAAAAGGAGGAAGACCCGTCCGTTTTGAAACGAAAAGGACCTCAAGTTCATAAATGCCGTCGCTTTATTCAGTCAATTGTTCCGCCTAACAAGGACTTCTTTTGGTCAGACACGGAATATGTAATATTCCAAGTTAGTTTACCCTCTTCAATTTTTAAACCATGTATATCTACTTTATTGATTTAAGTAACATGTTAATCACAGGTATCAAAGCCAGTCTTCTTAGCTGGAGTGGGACTTTTTGGACCTATGAATAAGGAAACACATCTTAAAGTGAAGGTGGAGATTCGACAGTGCAGTCTGAGTCAGAGCAGTCGGCTAAGCAGCAGTTCCGCCGGTAATGGAACCGGAGGTTTTGCTGTGACCTATCGAAGTACTGGAGTTTCGACCATAGTAAGCGGAGGAAGCAGTGGACGTAGGCACAGTCAAAGACATGTTGGTGCTCAGCCACAATCATATCTGAGACCTAGTAATGCTTCAAGCCGGCGAAGAGGGTAAGCCACTTAATTTCAATGAATATTTTTATTAATTTCTATTTGAATCTAGGCATGGCAGAGATACGCGATTGAGATCAGAAATCCAGACCTTGGATTCGCCTTTAGCACCAACAGCCACTACACCAAGAACTCTATTCAAATCTGTAAAAACCAAGAATACTGTTATCGCATCCATAGAAGTTACTTTGAACTCTATCAATGCAACGAATAGAGTGATAGAAGTGAGGTTCCCCAGACCAGTTAAGGCAAGTTCTTAATTATGGTATAATTCAAGGATGGAACATTACATAATTAGGGTGATTTAAAATTCCAGCTAAAAAGTGGCCACCACTATTTAATATCAGTCAGTCCAGAAGAGGGTAGAAATACGCGATGTTATCTGGGAATGGTTCCTGCGAAATCCCGTGTTTCAGTTCGCACTCGAATTCCGTCAACATCCTCTGAGAATACGACTGGAATTCTAACGGCAACAAGCACCGGACCACGCCCAATGATCAATTTTGATTTCGCATTTGGGGCTAATAGTAGTAGTGGGAATGGAATAGGCGGTCTCGCTGATCCAGGCAGCATTTCGATTGGTGACAAGCATGTAAATGTTGTTGGAGAAGCTCCACATATTCCCCATCTCCTATTCTTCCCTGTTTCCTAACTCCTATTGATAACCCGGTATTGTCTGTAGAACATTTGCCTATTTGTACATTCCTACCCGCACCCCCACCAACACTCCCTACCTCAAAAGATCCAAATATAAAGATTAAGTGCAGAGGACCACCTGCTGAACCTTTAATCTACCAGGATTTTCGTATTTCAGAGTATTTTCGATTCCCTACTGTGTTATAATATATCCAGTTTTGTGAATCTTATTATGCCAACATTTTTAACAGCTGACATTTAATGTCACAAACTACTTCTTCATTCCATTTCAGTAGGCAACATCTTTGCCACCTTATTTTGTCTATATAAGAACTACTGTGATTTTAATACTAAAATACTTCGTATATGCTCTGCTATTATTGTAAGAAGCCAGGTACCTTACTTTTTTCTGTGGGCTCTTCTTATTTCTGCTGGTTCTTTTCCTCAAAATGGCGAAATTATAATAGATTCACTAATGAATATATTGGAAGGAATGCAAAATCCAAGAGGTTGGTAGGAACTGAAGGGGAGGTGATAACGAGTAATATTGCAGTAGTCGTAGTTGAATGGGGTGTGAATATAGCTCCAGGTAAGCCGTTTGCGTTTCTGGGTGTGCACCGAAACGCACCAGTCTAGAAGAATCAGGTGGATCATTTATTTATTTATTTCAAATGGCAGACTTTATGATATTTATCATTAGCCCTTAAACTTTGATTTCAGCTTCCCCCAAGGGTGGGGGGGGG
>UZAE01001148.1:0-14958 GCA_900617975.1 Rodentolepis nana | reverse complement strand
CCCCCCCCCCACCTCTAATGCGAGTGTGTGCTTATTATTAAATCAAAATTTCCTGCATCGAAATACTGGCTTCTGCTTATGACTAGAGAATAAACAGTCAGTAGTGTGAATAACTTGGAGATCTGTTAGTTTTCCCACAATGCCTACTTGCTATTTTTGGTCATGCTGAGCCTTATAATTACCTTCATGCCCCTTAAAAAAGGACGAAAATAGCTCAATTTCGTCAGAATATCACTCCTGTAAACCAAAATTACTTGTCTAATAATAACCAAATTATAACCTAACACGATTGGAGAAATATAGCTACTTCATCCAGAAAAGGGTGTCGCTAGGTAACGATTTAAGACTTAATCTTATCATAGTTAAAATGCCTAAAACTAGGTGGCAGAACGATCTATTTTAGCACGGCGGTGAATGAAAAAGTTCAAGGCTAACTGTTGATCAAAGTATCTTTTGGAGTTAAAAAGAAGCTAGCACCATGTAAAATTTGCTGAAATAAAAGGTCTTGAAGGAATTTTTTGTGGTAATGCACTCCAAATACCCATTTTTAGTCATTTTAATTATTTGAGCTCTTAATGCCAGAAGCGTTTAATATCTTGGAACCCAAGAACGAAATTGACCAAAATAATTGAGATTTCGAGCAGAATGATAAGTATTGCTCAAATTAAAAGTCGATCAATATCATTTGACAAGGATGATAACTGGATGACCAAAACCAGTGGAAACAGTTACATTTTCTTAAGAACACCTTTTTCATTCAAATAGTTTCTTAAAACCGGGGCTCAAAATTATTGTTTTTAACGAAAGAAGTCCATGGAAATTCGTTCCGAAGGAATATTAATAAATATTTATTTATTTTTGTCAAATGGCAGGCGTCTTGATGGTTATCATTAGCCCTTTAGTTGACTTCAGGCTTCACAGAGGGGAAGGAACATCAAATTGAAAAAAGTCGAGAGAAGGGGAGGGGAACAGAAGAGTGTTTCAAAGATGTAAGAGACAAACACAAAGGTAGAAAAAAGATGAGGTGAGTACTGCGGAAATAGTCGAATATTGCATGGAGTGAGGTGATGGTAGTTTGAAGTGAGAAGTCAACTGCCAGTTAATAGACTTTTTTGCCGTATGAATATATTAGGTTGGCAACTAAGTCATTGCCGCTTTCAAATAAGAAGGCAAATTCGGAATTTTTGTTTAAAAACATAACTTTATTCAATTAGATATTGGCCGTTCTTGTCGATGACCTTTTTCCATCGTTCTGGCAGAGTAAAAATTCCCCGTTCGTAAAATGTCTGGTCTTTGCTATTAAAAAACTGAATTTGGTGTGATCCGACATCATCCACGTTGTTAAAAATTTTACCATTTAAAGAGTTTTCCATGGAACGAAACAAATGGTAATCCGAAGGCGCAAGGTCAGGGCTATATGGTGGGTGTGACAAAACATCCCAATCCAGTTCCAATAATTTTTGCCGAGTAACCAAAGATGTGTGGGGCCTTGGGTTATCATGATGAAAAACAACACCCTTCCGATTTGATAATGCCGGCCGCTTATCTTCAGTTGCATCCTTCAGTTTTTCGAGTTGTTCAACATACACATTTGAATTTATCGTTTGGTTCTGCGGCATGAGTTCAAAATACAAAATTCCTTTGTGATCCCCCCACCAGACTGACAGCATTATCTTTTTTTGGTGAATCTCTGCTTTTGATACTGTTTGGGCTGGTTGATCTTGCTTCACCCATGATCTCTTGCGAGTAATATTGTTATAAACTATCCGTTTTCGTCACCAGTAACTGGGTTCTTCAGAAATGGATCATTCTCATTCTCATTGCGTTTCAGTAGCGAATCACAGATGCTAATCCGTTGCGTCAAATGAATTTCCTTTAACTGGTGAGGGATCCATAAATCAAGTTTCTTGACATAACCGAGGGTTTTTAATTTTTATATTCAATGCATGTATACGACACATTGAGCTTCTCTGCAATATCTCGTGTTGTGCTGTGACGATTTGAATCGATAATGGCCTTGATATGGGTTTCATCCACTTCGACTGGGCGGCCAGATCGTTGTGAATTTTTCAGTGAAAAATCACCGGAACGAAATCTTTCAAACCAATTTCGACACTGCCTTTCTTTTAAGGCTTCATCTCCATATACGGCACATAACTTCTTTTGTGCTTGCGATGCGTTCTTGCCTTTTCGGAAGTAATACAATAAAATGTGTCGGAAGTGCACGTCCTGTTCTTTCATTTTTAAATTGGGATAAAACAAGACTATAGAACTAAACAAAAAAAAGTTTTTGCTAATTAACCTAGAAGCCCATACAGTAAGAAAAAAATATAGGTTAGACGCTCTGGCCACGTTAACAAAACAAAAGAAAGTATAGAGTGAATCTGTCAACAAAAACGGCAATGACTTAGTTGCCCATCCAATACGTTGCCCAGGGTGCACCACGTGGAGGTAAGTCTATCGCACACCCCATATTAATAAATATACTAACAGGGAACATGGTGATCATTAGTTTCAATTAATTTCTCATGCCTGCGAGGCAAAGTTAACCACTTGATATGTCAGGGCTGGTTGCTCGAAATTTTGCGTTTTAATCAATAGGATCAAAATACAGCTGGCATAAAATGAATCGAGAAGTAATGAGATCGAATCCCGAAATAGTAGAAGTAGGAGTATTTCTACCTGATGCAAGGACGTGCGAATAATTAGAAAGGAAGCAAAAGAGAGATGAATTTAGATGGCAAATAAATTAAGGCTAAATTCTTCATTTTTCCTCTATCACCTCTCTTTTATTTCTTGTTGAACTACTTTGATCTTCCTGAAGCTTTTCCAAGGCAAAATTTTGTCCTTCCAACCATAATGATGGATAAAAAGATGGAATAAAACGACCGTCGTTAGTGCATCGCATTGTTAGGAAGGAAGAATTCGTAAATTCTGTCAAATTAGTCAGGTGACATTTGCAAAAATTTACCTTTGGATATTGACGATGACTTAAAACATGACTTATTATTATGTTTAAAGTGCGTCACCAATACTAGGTTTTGGGCTGTTAAAATGTTAAAGAAAGTTTTAAATTAAATTTAAACTAATCGGCAGGTATATTTGTGCTTACACACTGTGGAAGGTCAAGCAATTCGTGAATGTATGAAATGGGGCTGCAGAATCGACATTTCCAAGGTAGGAACCTGGGTAGACAGCTTGGTATCTCGAAATAGAAGATAGATTAAAATTTACTTCAGAATACAAGAAACCAGGCTATCTTTAGCAGCACCGCTGATGTAGCGATATCGTGCCTTTGAAATGACTGTGCGCAGCTGCTTGAATTATCAATTTTCTATTATCCATGGTAATTTAGATAACAGTAACATATTAAATGCCGAAATGTAACTTAAATCGTTTAAAAGAAATTCAAATTAGCAAATAGGGTGGAGATCATAGAGATCATAAGAGCAAAGTCATGGTGTCAAAGAGTAGAATTGCATTGGATCTAATATTTGCCAAAAATATAATTCAAATCCCAATATTCAAAAATATAATTCAAATCCCAATATTAAAATTGCGTTATTTTTCGTTTGAATTGAATTCAGCTCTTTTATTGACATATTTTTAATGATAATGGTCCTACTTGCCACTTCAAACAATCCTATCATCTAATGCTTGAGGAGGTAAAATGATACTAAATGAGCTCACATGATCTTATCCAACAGAGATAAGACAGCCAAAGTGTTGGGCTTTCATAGATCAAAAAAGGTGAGAGAGAGCTTTAAGTAAATGTGAGTTTCTCTTTGTCCGTTTGGTCACTTTATTACAAAGGCAAATCTTATATTTCATGTGGTGCACCCTGGGCAACGTATACTCACACGGCAAAAAAGTCTATTAACTGGCAGTTGACTTCTGACTTCTAACTACTATGACCCGACACTATGTCATATTACACCACTCAACAGTACTCATCTTACCTTTTCTCTACCTTTGTGTCTGTCTGTCTGTCTTATAACTGTGAATCACTCTTCTGTCCCTCCTCTTGAATTTTTCCCACTTTGATGTTTCTCCCCTCTGTGATGCCCGAAGTCAGTTTTTCCCACTTTGATGTTTCTCCCCTCTGTGATGCCCGAAGTCAGCTAAAGGGCTAATGATAATTATCAAAACGCCTGCCATTTGATATAAGTTAGTATTTCGGAAAGATTCGGAGCGCTGATTAGCCTACTTGACTTGCTAGAAATGTATTGGTGTTTCAGTGTGTCAGCATTTTCAATTTTAATTCTACTCGGGACTTTGAATGTACCGAATTTCCTTCCATCATACTAATGACTAGGAATTATTTTTTAAGACTTCTCTTCCCTGAATTTATATTTACATACATATCAATCTCGTCTCAAAATTCAGCCAAGGATGTCAGAAGGTAGGCAACCTCTTTCCAGATCTTATATATTCATACAGTTTGCGCCCCTTACAATTGGTATTTAAACTGCCAAATTATCATAAAAAGCCTATGAGATACCATCTCTGTTTGCTCATTTTGGACACAAATCCTTGAGGTGTAATGGCCTGGTATTAACTGATGTTGATTAACATCCCACTTGAAGTGATAAGATGGATGAAAAATAAAGAGAATGAAAAGTTTCGTCAGCTGAGAACCGTAGAATGATGATGCGTGTTGGTGACTAGATGTTGAAATATATTCGCAATCATCTCCATCGTTTTGATTGAGGATTTTCTGCCTGCATTTCATGTAGTGGAAACGAAGGCATATCAATAATTGTCAATCTCGTTATAGTTAGATGACAACGCGATCTAAAGTTCACATTGGACGCACTCAAATTAGCTCTTTCATACCATACAACCGTTGATATTCTCAACTATGTGCCATTGGCTGTAGAACGATGGAGGTGGTGTTAAATCGATCGGCCAAGGAACTTTTAATATTTTGGACATAATCACCTGTTTAAACCCTGAATACAAACTACTAAACTAAAATGTTTAGGTGATACAGAGTGAACGGTAATCCTTAAAAAGGATATAGGCGAATCAATGATTTTAGAATTTAAATAGAAACTTGATTTCCTATCATTATTGCTTATTACTCCTTCTTCACTGTTCTTTTGCATATTCAGATGCTCTTTCAGTTTCTGCTAATCCGTTTGGATTTGGCCACTCATATCACCTGTCGTGTGTCAATGAGAGCCAATCACGTGATCCATGACCTAAGTGCTGTCTGGATTGACCACCACTGGGAGACTTTCTGGGGTCATTATCATTATCGATAATGTGCATGATTCAGTTAAATTGCTGATTTTATAACAGATTTTGGCTTATGTGCATTTAATATGAGGTCGTCTATGTCACCTATGAGATAATGAAAGAAATGCAATTTCTTGAATAATGTTTCATAGATGCAGTGGAAATATTCCAGATCCTTAAAAAATACCGAGTGAGGCTTACGTTGGCAAGATATCACAGGCAGAAAAACTTTGTTTCCAAACTTCTGAGAGGGTATAGCATAATTGCCTTCTGACTGGCCTTTATCAAAAATTCCTTGCTTATAGAAATAAAAAAGAACATGTCTTAAGCATATTCGTCGTCATAAAGATATTCCCGAAGGTTAATTAAAACCCTTTAGACTTAATTGGAAACCAATATTTACAGATCTTCCAGTATGTAGAATATAATTGATATTCTGGTAATATTGAAAAAAAGAGTTTATTAGTCATACACTCAAAAAATATATCGTATTATATTGATCTTTACATTATATTATATTAAAGATCAGAGAGGCCGTTCCAAGTGCGTGGGAGGGGGGGGGGAGAAATCTGAAATAGACATGAAAGCTCACAGTCTCACATTCAAAACTCAGCGAAGGAGTCGTTTTATGAGAGGGAAATGATACATCATCAACAATTCATAAGCACCTGCTGAATTATCCAGTACTATGAAATAGCCAATGGCAATCCAACGGAAAGTCTCTAAATGCTCGCCTTCATGATTGCAGAATGAAGTAATGGAATTAATTAATTTAAAGGATAGATTTATATTAGTCAACGTATTAAGGGATGTTAATCTCGATGACAGAAGACAGTGAGAAATGAAGGGAATTGAATGCATCTGAGGGTCAAGCAGCCAGTCTGCATGACGATGCGATTGAGTGGATGTTGATTTGCATTTGCCTAACTGTAATCCCTTGACTTATTCTTCACAAACATGGAAGTGGTTTAAGCTTCGTTACTAATAGAGGACGGTTATGATGATATATACTTTTTAGTGTTAAAGAGGGCATGATCAAAGTATTAGGTAAAAAAATCTGATTTGATCTTAGTTTCAACAAGAGATGAGTGAAGAGACCTGCACATCAAGGGCCTTGGTTTATTTCTACTATGAAAGTAGTAGGCTGCCAATTTTCTCACACTGAGTATAGTTCACCACGCAATATCATTATATTAAAATCTCAAGACATTTATTCATACAAATCAAATGGCAGGCTTCATGATAATTATCATCAGCCCTTTAGCTGACTTCAGGCTTCACAGAGGGGAGAAACTTAAAAATGAGAAAAAGTCAAGAGGGGAACAGCAGAGTGATTCATAGATGTTAAAGAGACAGACAGTCACAAAGGCAGAGAATTTGTAAGATGAGCACTGGGAAAATGGTCGAATATGACATACAGTGGGTTCATGGTAGTTTGAATTGGGAAATCAACTGTCGGTTTATAGACTTTTTGTGCGTTTAAAGCATACGTCTCCCTGTGTGAACCACATGTAGGTAATTCCCCAATTCCCGTGGCATCACTCCAAGACTTGAAGATGACATTCCGTTTCCACTATCCAGCAATTGTTTAGTGACTAATTTGATTTCGCGATTAATCATGCCATTAGGTTATTGCATAACCAGGTAGACAGTATCAATCAGGAGTATGCAACCAATAGTTCATTTAAAAAATCTAATGTGGAACAATTATGCACTCACTTATTATTGCATACTTTAAATTTGAAACACCGGTATTAATTTTGCTTTTCCATGGATCGATATACTTGGAAGGGAAACGATAAAGTCTTGTAGCCTACTGATAATTTGCGGTTAGTTGAAACTGTTTAGTAAATACCTTAATTATTAATTGTCCTATGAAGTGGTAAACCTATGGTAACTAATTCGGAAGCCAAACTGTCTGTGTCAGCGTAGATTTAACAAAAAATCTGGTTATTAGACCACTGTATTAGCTCTAAGCAGCAAAAATTTGCTAGAAATTATTTCTAAACCAAATTCGAACTAATATGGCGAAGCGTTACCAGTTTAATGGCAAAATCACAATAGTATATGATTGTTCCCGAAATTAGCTTACGGAAACAGTGCCTACGACGATGGGAGACATTTACTGTACATTCTGTTAAAGTGCCTGCATGATTAGCCATTAAATACAATCAATGTCTTTCAACGTTACATAAACGTGATTACCAGAATGTTCTATGGTTCATGAGGTAGCTTTGTGCACACCACAATACAGCGAAATTAGTGGTTCACTGGTATTAAAATTTCATGATCTGGTGTAAAATTTCCTTTCATAATACTATTTTTGGAATTAAAACAAATACTTACAAAATTATAAAATTTTTTTCCCGAGTTTTAAATGTGACATTCCCATCAATCAAATTTATGAAAAGTCAATCCAATTTTGCTTTGGGATGGAACAAAAGTGCAAAACTATATTTCTCTATGGAATGAAGTAATTAAACATCAAAGTGAATTAAACAATAAAATATTTTATATTACAGAGAATTCTCCTAAATTCATTAGAAAAAGCTTAAAAGTTGGGGAAAACGTTCAAGCAGCTTCAGGGGAGTGGCTTTAAAGTTAAATAAATGTATTCAAGGAGACAAAAATGGAGTCTAATTTAAAATATTGACTTTTATTAATTTGATTAAATGGTCATCCAGGCACTAGTCCTTTGAAAGCAACTAATCCGAGAATTTAGTTATTCAGAACCCTAATCAACACTTTTATGTCTTTATGTTTACTTCACCCTGAACTGCAGTAGTAGAGGGAAGATATCATGGAACTGACCCTTCGAGAAACTCACATGCAACAATCCCTCGTGACGACCGAGATTAATCGGTGTGGTTACCCAGCCACGCTACTGGGCATACTCCAGTGGACACTGATCTCGTGACTTTGACCTGTCAGGCGAACATCACCGGTGAAAAAGTGGGATGGTCATTAATTAAACTCGACAAATATCTTTTCTATCGCTTCTAATATATCACAGCATCTATAAACATTATAATTTCAAGCTAAGCAGACGATCCAATACATCATAGAGATAAGACGACTTCCGCTCCATTGATTTGGAACAGCTTAGCGACAATGGACATTAGCCCAGACAATTAAATGATTGATGACAGCATTTCTAAATGTCGAGCTCTTCGATACGTCTATTGGAATAGCTATTAATCAGCTACTTCAAAGGCTGTCAAATGTATAAGAGGGAAAGTCTGATAAATACTGGTCTTACTTCTTAAATTAAGCCCAAAAGATGTAATATTAGCCACACTAATTATGAACACATTTGAAATTTTGTGGAAAACGGTAGTCACAGTAACCACTTTCGGTTCATTGTTTAAAGATTCCAAAGATAAAGCACATTGGCATGGGGTGGGAGGGAGGGGGGAGGATTGATAAGGTGTAATTATTGGTGAAGGCGAATACAGCTTCACTGAAGTCGGCACTTAGAAAATAAGCTCTAATGATCTCTAACACCCTCTCTAGATAGCGAAATGGTAAAGCTTTCTTCTTACGGCTCTTCTGCGCTACAGCAAATTTGAATAATACCTTATTTGAAATGTACTAAATCAGTCGCTTTTATTTCTATTCGTTCAACCAAAATTTTAAATTATTTTCATCGGTTACATTCATGTTATATGAACTGAGTGATAGAATAACTATGAAATTTAAAATTAGCTTCTCTCAGAGAGCTTAGTTGGCCACGGACCACCGGCTGGTACTTTAATCCTTTGGAGCAAAAAAAAATAATGAGGTGGCCTAATCAAGTAATGCAAATAGTTGTTCTAGTCTGGACATTTCGAGTGTGAGTTCAATCAGGAACCTAGAACAATAAGCCCGAACTAGAATTCTGGATCGTTCGAGGTTTAGTGGCAGTTAGATACCTACTAATAAAATGATAGTCAAACTGAATTAAACAGTTTTATTATTATTTCAAATGGTAGGCTTTATGATATTTATCATTAGCTGCTTAGTTGACTTTGGCTTTCACAAGGGAGGGGGGGGGGAGGAACATATATTTAGAATTTAGGTGAGTTAACAGTAGTTCGTTAGTTGTCTTCTGGCTTTCAAGTATATCTGGGTTTCTGTCATAATCTTTAGGACTGGACACCGAAACAGGCGAGTCTTCTCCATTCCCTCCTGTAGGTCACATAGGGGGCATGTTGGTTGAGCATATATGCCTATACTGTAAAGGTGCTTCGCCAGGCAATCATGCCCAGTACGTAGTCTAAACTCAGCAACGGCTTCGATTCTTGGCCAGTCGGTTATGTCGGAGAGTGCCACCGTCCACTGTTTCTCCTTTGTTCGAGCTTCAAGTTCGTTGCACCTTGAGGTCTTGAATTCTCTTCTGATTAAGGTCTTCATTGTGTGGAAAGACATCGGCCGGTACATGCAATGCAAAATCGTTATCCCCTTCTTAGCAAGTGCGTCAGCAAGCTCATTGCCTTTAATGCCACAGTGACCAGGAATCCATTGTAGGACCACTGTTTTGTTTTTCTCTCTCAGCAGCTCATAGAGTTTTTTACATTCGTATATCTCAGTTGTTTTGGGTGGCTCTCTGTTTCCAATTGAGTTTATCGCTGATTGCGAGTCCGAAAGAATTATGGCTTTGTTGAATTTCGTACCCGGGCAAAATAATTGGCCTAGCGCAATCTTAATGGCATCCTTTTCTCCTTCGAAAGCGGTTCTATTGTGTCCCCCTGTTGCGTAGAAAGAGAAGAGTTCAGAGTAAACACCTGCCCCAACGTTTGCTTGGTTTCGAAGAGTTCAGAATAGACACCTGCACCAACGTTTCCTTGGCTTTCCGTGAAGACTTGGAGCCATTGATCTGCAGGATAGTTAACATCTGAAGACTTGGAGCCATTGATCTGCAGGATAGTTGACATTTATTATCTCAAGGGCCAATGAGTGCATTTGCTTTGGATGGGTATTTGCTTTCCTGAAATGGTCAAGAAGTTTGGTGCAACATTATACATCAGTGTCTGCTAACGGGTTTTGAAGCAGATATAGGCTTTTTGGTTTGTCATCAATTTGTAACGCTTTCTTCAGTTCTATGGCTTTCTGTACTAGACCAGATTGCGTTTTTAAGTGTCTTGGCCTATTTTTGTAGGTGTTGGAGAATTTATCCACAGTAGCTTCTCATACAGGATCAAGGCCTTTTCTTTGATGAGGTAGCTTCTCATACAGGATCAAGGCCATCTCTTTGATAAGAGAACTTCTCATACAGGATCAAGGCCTTTTCTTTGATAAGGCAACAACAGGATCAAGGCCTTTTCTTTGATAAGGGAACATATTGTGGAGTTCATGTAACCGGGAATGCGTAGTAGCTTCTCATACAGGATCAAGGCCTTTTCTTTGATGAGGAGAGAACACACTGATATAGGATCAAGGCCTTCTCTTTGATAAGGGAGCCTATTGATTAGATCAAGGCCTTCTCTTCAGTAGCTTCTCATACAGGATCAAGGCCTTTTCTTTGATGAGGTAGCTTCTCATACAAGATCAAGGCCTTCCTTTGATAAGGTCCTTCTCATACAGGATCAAGGCCTTCTCTTTGATAAGGGAGCTTATTGTGGTGTTTGGGAATGCGTAGTAGCTTCTCATACAGGATCAAGGCCTTTTCTTTGATGAGGGAACATATTGTGGTGCTCCCTGTAACTAGGAGCATTGTGGGAACTGTAACTACTTCTTTGATAAGGGAACATATTGTGGTGCTTCCTGTAACTAGGCGCATTGCCTCAATGGGTGTTGATTTTATCCCTCCAGTAATTGGTCGTAATTATGGATGAGTGTTTCTATCTTCTGTAACTTGGAGCATTGCATCAATGGGTGTTGATTTTATTCCTCCATAATTAGTCGTAATGCTTGGTTGTGTGCCTTCTCGAGGGGATTGAGTGTCACCTCTGTGGCTGTAATGAGTGGGTCTCGAGTGGTTTGAGAGTCTCCTCTGTGGCTGTAATGAGAAGCTCACAGAAATATAACATTATTTTTGTAACAAACATCTTGTAAGTGGTGTTTAGGGTTGAGCGTGCACAGTCCCATATGCTACCAGTTCAATCTGTTGGAGACTCGTTCTGCTACTTTAGCAGCGTGGCTTTTTCATATTAGTTTTGTGTCAAACGTCGCTGGTTTTTTCTAGAGAAGTATCCTTGTACCTTAAATGTGGATTTATGCTGTGGTAGGCCAATGAAGATGTTTGGAATACGGTTTTCGAGGTGTTGTTAATCACTCCGTTGCTATTGCACCAGTTTGCTAAAAGTGCATAATTTAGGGCATTTTCCCGTCCTCTCCTCTTGAGGGCGGAATACCATAGAACAAGATCATCTGCATAAAGCAAACACTTGATGCCCGTGACTGTTCCGTTTCAGCTATGTCATTGATGAAGACGTTGAAAAGAGTGAAGTTTGTGACAGTTCTCTGTTGTAGGCCTGTTTTTAAAAGATTTAATTTGGGCTGATCGTTTCCATATCTGGCTTTACGTGATCTTTGTCCAATGAATGCTTTTATTCAGTTTAGCATGTTATGTTTAATGCCAATCTTTGCCAATTTAGAATTAGCTTCTCTTTCCATACTATGTCATATGTTGATTTGAAATCGACGAATACAGCCGTAAGAGAATTTCTGGCATCAAGGGCATCTTTGATATCTTGGGAGAGGGTGGTTACTTATTGGTTTGTTGATCTTTGTAGTCTACAACCTGCTTGTTCACTCTTAAGAATATTGTTGGCCCCAAGGAACCAGGTCAGCCTCCTGTTAACCATTCTTTCCACAAGTTTAGCCAACATGCCTGTGAGGGAGATAGGCCTATAGTTGTCAAAGTTGATAAAGTCATTGCCTTTTTTAGTATTGGTATTACTGATTGGGTAGTTACGAATAGTGTCAGCATAGTTTCCTTGGCTTTTAGCTCCATTTCAATAAGAAATTCCGGATGGATACCGTCTTTTCCAGGAGACATTTTGCACTTTAGCTGTTTTGTCGCAGCATTAAGTTCGCAAGGTCTGAGTGGTTTAGTAAGTACATTGTGTGATATTGTTGTGTCTTCCTTAATTTTATCAAACCTTGTTATTTGTTTCTTTATATCTCTTGAAGATTTTCTGACAAATGGGTTTTTCTTTTGCTTGGACCTCGCAAAGTAGTTAGCTATTTCGGAGTCGGTGGTAAGAAGCTTGTTGTTCAAGCTTACTGGTTCTTTCCTGGGTCTTTTCTTGTTGTTTTGGAGGTTACCCAAGAATTTGAATGTGCGTTGACTATCATTTAGTTAGTTGATATTTGAGATGAAGTTGTCGAAGAAAGTCCGATTAGCTTGTAAGATGGCTTGTCTTAGGACAGCTGACTGTCGTTTCCAGGTTTGTACGTCTTCCGTTCTTCCAGTCTGTTCAGCAGTGTTGCGAAGGGCTTCCCGCTTTCTTTTTAGTTCCTCAAGGTGTTTAGACCACAATACTCTATAGTGTTGAGTCTTGGCACGGTGAACGGCTTTCTTTGCACATCTGATCATAATATTCGTAATATTGTTGCAGTCTACCAGGATGTTGGTTGAAGTTGATGGGACTTGCGTGAAGTTCGTTCTCTAAAAAGTTAACGAATCTAGACCAGTCGGCCTTCTTGATCTTCCATGATAGCTTGGTTGACATTTTCGGTGCCACGCGTTTGCTGTCGCTGATAATATTAGCAATGAATGGTTTGTGATCAGAACCAGGATCGTCAATTATTTTGCGGTGTGTAAGCTCGCCGATGTCGCTTGAAGCCAGGAGCAAGTCAAGAGTTGTTCTGTGCAGGTAAGTAGCAGGTTCCTCATTGCTATAAATAAGTTCCAGAGGGCTGCTGATAACCATGTCTTCGATTTCCTTTCCAGTTGTGTTTATATTTTTATAGCCTCATCTGGTGGAATGGGCGTTGAAGTCTCCAAGTATTACAGTTTTGTTTGAGATGTTCAGAAGATCGAAGTTGGGTCTTTTCTAGGTTGGTTTATAGACCGTGTTTATCTTGAAGTGGTTTTGACATTTCCAAACATTTAATCGAATTACTTCGCATATATCTCGTTTCGAGCCCATACTCTTGATTAATTTGTAATGTGATGTAAGGCTTTCTTCTACTCCGGTCAAAATTCGAATTACTACTTGCTGGTACTTGCTGATATAATGTGTAACCTGGGAATTTGTAGCATTTGAGTTTGTCATCCGTATGTAGGATTTTCTAGATTTGAATCCTCATGTCTTGTAACATCCCTCCAGTATTCCACCAAAGGATCTGTAGAAGTTGTGATTCGCCCTTACAAGGGCGATTTCTCTTATAGTTTTGTTTCAGGCCGCCGGTTCATAGACTTTTTGTCGTATGAGTATACGTTGCCCGGGGTACACCACGTTGAGGTAAGTTTATTGCACACCCCTCGATGAACAGAAAAATAGTGAAATTCGGTGCCAATTTTCATTGCCATTAAAACAGCACATGCTGGGATAAGTCATGCATTCGAGAAGGCATCTGTGGAAATAAACTCTTGAAACTACATTGCCATCCAAAAATACGCAAATGAAATAAACATTTGTTCCATGAAATTAACAATAATGTTTTTTTTCGCATTTTCAATCCAAAAATCAAGCGAGATTACTTGTTTTTTTTTCAATTTTTATTGAAATTTATTTATTATTTATTTACACCAAATGGCAGGCGTCTTGAAGGTTATCATTAGCCCTTTAGTTGACTACAGACTTCACAGAGGGGAAGGAACATCAAGTTGAAAAAGTCGATAGGGGGGGGGGGAACAGAAGAGTGTTTCAAAGATGTAAGAGACAAACACAAAGGTAGGACAAAGGTGAGGTGAGTACTGTGGAAATAGTCGAATATGGCATGGAGTGAGGTGATGGTAGTTTGAAGTGAGAAGTCAACTGCCAGTCAATAGACTTTTTTGCCGTATGAATATACGTTGCCCAGGGTGCACCACGTGGAGGTAAGTCAATCGCACACCCCTGTTTTATATTGAAACAAAATTGATAGAACAGTCGCTTAAATAAAAAACGATTATTGGAAGAGTTCAAAATTGGAGGTAGATAACTTGGCTTGATATTAGGGTACGATAGTAAAGCTCACCATCAACATTTTAAAAATGATTAACGGAACGCCATTCACAAACCGTTGAAAAGTGAAATTTAGCGTTTTCTTTCCTCTCAAAGTCATTTCCACAGGAGTGTAAAATATTTTCTCCACTTTTGGTTGAGCAAATCACAAACTCCATAGGCCTAAATAACCAGACATCCTTAAACCCAAAGCTCTAGTGTGCTAAGAAATCAAAAATAACTAGTTACCATGATTTTGCTCAGGCAGTAATATGGTCAATCATGAAGATAATTCACTCCACTTTCTATCGAGTCTCCATTTCTGTGTCCAATCAATTTCGTATACACCATCTGCCAATTTGCTTGTCGTCCAAGCAACTCAAAATCCGACAGCTGACTCAACGAAACCAGACTAAATATTTACCAATTCAGCTGACACTAATTCATTTAACTCCAATCGATAAATGTTAGTTAGAACAGGGAATTGAAAAATGGACTGGCTCAATACACGCTAGACACTAAACGCCCACCAAATTGCTGTAGCTGCTACTCGGAGGTAGGTAAATGCACATTTTACGAACGAGATAAGACACGAGTGGACATTCAGGGTCACTGAAGAGGGTGGGGTGGGATGGAGGGGGGG
>UZAE01001147.1:0-14959 GCA_900617975.1 Rodentolepis nana | reverse complement strand
CGACCCCTTCCACAGTACTCATCTTACCTTTTCTCTGCCTGTGTGTCTGTCTCTATCACATCTGTTAATCAATATTCTGTCCCCCCCCCCTCGACATTTTGTCACTTTGATGTTCCTCCTTCTCTCTGTGAAGCCCGAAGTCGGTTAATGGGCTAATGATTACTATCAAAACGCCTGCCATTTGAGATATATAAATATCACTAAAGCAGACGTGTATATAAACAGAAAACAGCCGATAAATCGTAAGGCAGGTCAAAATCAAAAATAAGAAAACCCAAAACTAAAAAACCTTATAATTCCAAACCTGCCCGGTAAGAATAAAAGTTGTAATCTAACGATATGACAATGCGAAGCCATTTCTAAACAACTTCAAACACCTTGCAAAAAGAAAAAAAGGCTTATATTTGCACTTGTCATTTTATTCAAGTATTAGTTCCAAAGAGATCAAGCTGACAGTGGGTGGAAGTAGAGAAAGAGATGGATGGGAAAGAGGGCCAGAGAAGGCACATTATTGTTCATTCAGTAAGAAATGAGAGAGGAGGAGGGAGGGGGAGGGAATAGAAACCAACTACCAATTACTCACTCGTACTTGGGGAGCAAGTCATAGTTAATAGTAAGATCTAATATATAGTAAAAATGCAGTAAGGGAAACTGTCAAGTAGGGAGCTTTTTGCTACCTCAAATGAAGTAGCAGTTGCAGGAAGGAGACCCCTGGTGGAAAGACGTAATTTTTGTGAGGTGGGCGGGTGTACCACTATCCAACCTGAGAAAAAAAGATAAATGGTAGCAGCCGCAGTCTTGGTACCATTTCAAATCATATGTCAACACGATCTTCATTCTAAGTGATAAAGGAAAAAAACTACAAACAGAGGGAAGCATGCATGAAGAGGCATGCACACCGTAGAAAAAGTAGGTACCTCAATTGCCCAGAGGGACAAAATCATTTTGGGAAGGTACTGTTTGCCTATTTTGAGGTCTTTTTGTTGTGCCCTCATTAGGATTGCGAACCCGAGTAAGCTCGTAGCGCAATTCATTCGACATATATGCCAGCTCATTTGCAGCAGCATCTGCTTTATTCTTAGGTCCAAGAACAAGGACAATTTCAGTTTGATTTTCGCGGCAGCCACGTGGAGGAAACTCAACTTCAACGTCATACTTCTCCTCAAATGGACGAATGGAAGAACGCTGAGAACCGATCAAACGTGCATGAGTATCGCGTGGAATAACCAATTCCTGGCATTCAAAAGTACTGCAGTCTTCAAGCACCTTTTCCAATTCTTCACGTACCAATTGCACCTTTTCTTTATATCCTTGTATGATTAACGGTACCAGAGTTGTATCTAGAAGAGTAAAGCCAGCAAATCTGCTAAGATCCGGAAGAGCACTTGGTTGATCCAAAGAGGTTTCACCATTTGTTTTAGGAGCGTTTTCATCCACATTTTTATCGAAAGCGGCCACAGCGGCATTATTATTCTTAGAAGCACGTTGGCCACGGGTAAAGATAGCTACACCATATTTTTCAAATACTTGGTGCTTATGGCCGGAAATAATACGATTTAAGAAACGCTTTTCAACATTCAGCGCCTCCTCATAAGTTCTCGCCTCCCAATCGGCCTTTTCAGCTTGTAATTTAGCACCGAGAGCTTCCAATTCCTTCTTACAACCCTGAACAGCTTCCGGAGTACCAGAGACGGTTATCTGCTCGGAGGAGGTCCTCTTTGGAACATTGATAATAACATTATATTTCCTCTGGAGACCAATGAGCCTTGTTTTAGCTGGAGTCTCTTCGACAGTTTCAGGTTGATTGCTCTTCTGGTTAGATTTCTGGAAACTTATTTTTTGACCTCTGCGGTTGCCTTGAGTGCGATCTACTTGCTGTTGAGATTGTTCAGAAACGAAGAGTTTGCCGTAAAACTCTTGAGGGAAGACAACTACCTCATTTACAGGAAGAAGGGGATTAATGCCATTCATTATCGCATCGTCGATTCTTTCCTGGGGACCAATATAGGTAATGTGTCCGTAGATGGTACTCTCCCCATTCTGAATGGGTTCTATTAAAAAAAGGTAATTAGTAAAATTCCGTTAATAAGACCAATTCGACCATACCTTTCTCCAAATGGAGTTTAATTAAAACCTTGTGGCTTCTTTCGACTTCGGGAAGAGTAGAACGAAGCTTCCTGAAAGCTTGACTGTGCGTTTGCTCAGTAATAGGTTGTGTCACAGTTTTCTGCGATTTAATGTCCTCAATAACTGTCTGGAGGCATTGTTCTGCTTCCTAGAAGAAGAATAAGGAATAAAACCGGATCGAGTGATGAGTGTGCACGAATAAACCAGTTAACTTACCTGGAGACAGCTTTTGGGTCCACGAATACGAGTTTTTATATTAGTTTGGCCATTACCGTTCACAACGGTTTGATTGGAATTTGGTGGTGGCGTGGGTTTAGGGTAGAAAATCTTGACATTCTGCAACTCGGGATAGTGGAAAGCGAAAATGTAATTCTTCAAATCTTGAAGCACATCGGCATCGCACTCTATAGAGGTCTCTCCTTCATCCTCCCAATTTTTTATTGTCTGTTGTAATTCTGCAGCAGCCTTGGATACAGCATCCTTCTCACCAACTAAACAAATCTCGTTGGCTAGTTTGGGGTCGGTCTCGTTTTGTTCAGGAATGAGAACCTCAACATTATGTCGCTCACGGAATCTCTTTAAATTTGCGCCATTACGTCCGATTAGTTGACCATGATGCATAGGATCACAAATGACCGTAGCCTAGAGAGAAGAGAACTAAGATTTAAAAGAGATGGAGAAATACGAATGTTGACAGTAATAATGGCTTACCTCCGTGCAACCTTCGGGCATATTAGTTGAAATGGAATCGATAAGACCCTTGGCTTTTTCAATAGATTGTGGTGGACCCGAAATGATCAATTTGCGAGGATTAGCAGGGACCTGCTTTAACTGCACCCCTTCACATTGTTCACGAATCGATCGTAGACGGGCATTTGAATTACCGGCCTTTTTAGTTAACATCCAAGAGGGTAGTGTAATAGTGACCTCTTCAATAGTCGCCTAAAAAAGAGGAGTATGTTTAGAACCGGCATTCGTAGTGAGGAAATGTTAAAGCGCAATTAGAATATACCAAAGAGCGTTGAAGTCTCTCCAGTTGAACAATTGCTGTCTCAACATTGGATTGAACTCCAAAAATTACACCACGAGTCTTCTCCCTATCGAAGTAGCGAATCCGAGTATTGGTGTCCTTCAGCAGTTTGCAAATAGTTGGGCCCAAAATACGGTCCCTACAGTCTTCGAAGATGCTAAATTCCTGTTCATAGTTTTCATCTCGTACTTTTTTAATGAGTTTTGCTAGCTTCTCATAAGCAGCGTCAACTTGATCACGTGGACCAGAGAGTTGTACAACATGACTGGTTGTTGAGGGCGAGATGCCTACGTTACTAGTCTGTGGAGAACTTTGAGATCGTCGGGTATTATCCTGAGGCCAACGGACAGAAACCTCTTTGAATTCATTGTAAATTTCATTAATAGGTGCCGGTTTATCGTTTCTTAATAGGTCCTGAATACGCGGCTCAACAATGACGTCTTTAGTTTTCTCATTGGTCTAAAAAGGGGAGGGGGACAATAATTGACCAAATTACATAGAAGTGATGAGATAAAGGGGGGAGGGAGTGGAGAAACATTTACAACCTTAGACCTAGTGAGCTTCTACTTACTCCCTATTTCAAATTATTACCCTCGACACTGAATATACCAACCACTGCCTTAGATTCATCTTTTATATCAGTTACGGGCGATTTTAAACAGGCAATAGCAAAAATAGTGAAAACGTATTTAAGAAAATATGCAAAGCATACCCATTTTTTGACCATTTTAAGAGCTTCAGCCTTTGTCGTCTCGACAGCCGATACTTCTCCCTCAAGAAAAATGTGTTGTTCATTCTCGGGCATCCCACACTCCGCAGCCTTAACCTGACGAACATTGAGTTTTCTCGAGCGGAAATATTGTCGCAGAAAATCAAGAAGCTTGCCCTGATACTTCGGATCGACTTCGAGGGTTTCTAAGTGATGAGATGCCATTAATTCCACAACTCTCGCCTGTAGACGATTCTTAATGGCACTAACCTCTTCCACCGGTCCTTCGATTTTGATATGCTCACCAGTTTCAGGAAAACTGATTGCAACCTGAAATGAAAAAAATGAAAAGATATGCTGGAAATTAGACAATCAAAGTACGAAAATAAGCTTACGTCAAGATATCCCTTTCTAATTTCATTAAGTGCTGATCCATTTTTACCAATTAAAAGCCTATGAAGATGCTGTGGGGCAGTGACTGTTTCAATATCGGTACTGTTAGCCTTCTTGTAAATGGCAACAAGTGCGTTGCCTAAATTGTTCGAATCGCCACGAAAACGGAACTGGTTACAATTCTCAAGAGGAGGATCGATGAACATTCCCGTCTGCTCGAAGATTTCAGTAATACCGCTATTTCGAGGTCCGATGATATAATCAAATTTAGAAGAATCAATATCGACAGGAATTAACTGATTTACGTAACATTTTTTTAAAGATTCAATCAAATCATTGATTTGCTTGACTGCTTTAGCAACCTCCTCCTTTTTACCTACTACCGTAATTTCATTGCTTGTTTTTGTATACGGAGGTATATTAATTTTCGCTCCAGTTTCAGTTTGTATTTTATTCAGGGTTTTGTTGCGCCTACAAATATCCAAATGAAATTGGTATAAGGACGTAATTAAGGTCAAACAATATCAAAACATTTAATGATACTTACGGTCCGTTGACAAATACGTGATACTCCTGTTCTATATTTAGATTTTGTCTGACTTGTTCAGAGTACTGCTTAATTGTCTTACGTATCTCCTGCTCAGCCGCTTCCAAACACTTGTGAGGACCCTCAATCACAATTTCATCAGAATTACTCTCAGGATTTGGAACGATGATCTTTGTAAGAGTTTTTTCCTCAATAGCGCGTTTACGCATTCCCATATGGCCGATTAAATGACGATGATGTTCGTGACTTATTTTAATAACACGTTTGCCCTGCATATGCAGACTTTGAGTAACCTGGGATTTGGCTTTTTCCACCTGCGACTGTGGCCCAGTTATCATAACACTAAGGGATTTGTTTTTACAATTTGTTAAAACAATCTCCACACCACACGACTTTGATATTTCTCCACACACATCTCCTTGTCTCTTTAAATCGCCTTTCAGCTCTGAAACTGGAATCTCAATTATCTAAAGGAGAAATAAAGCATAAATACAGCATACCGTAGTTATGTTATTAGCGGCAAAAGACTTAATATTTGACAATCGGGTTTGGGATGGGATTCTAACAGATGGTAAACTTGGAAAATTCTCCTCATATTGGGTAGAAGGTCCCGGATTTGGGTCACCATTTACCACCTCCATCACGAATCCACAATTCTGTGGCTGTACAACAAACTAGTATAACGTGGTTAATTAACTTAAACAATCCAATGGTGTATAAAATTATTTAGTCTTAACTTCTAGCATAAAATTTAGTTACCACTTTGCTTGTTTGTATATATTTTTATTTTACTTTTCAATCACTGTAGGTTAAATAATAATTAAAAATCAAATTTAAAAAAATTGCATAACTAATATGAATAATATATAGGAAGTAAATTTTAAAAAAATAACACCTTATAATAATACCTAATCCCTTGGAAGTTAGCGCATTTTTCCTATTTTCATTTTTTTATGAAGAAGATCAAAGACTAACTAGAGAATATGAAACAAGGTGAAAACTAACCAGTAAATTTAATTTAAAAGAACTTAATCTTTGTCAAGCCATTGGGAATGAGAAAATTTAACGATTATGACAATTTTCGCATTAGTAAATAAATCATATATAATTTTCGTCACATTCGAGTTGTCCGTTTTATGAAAGCTTGCTTACAGTACAGGTTTAAAGTAATTCCCCCAGAATTTCTATTCAAATTTATTACATGTGGAAAGATCCTCCGTCTATGAAAGTTAAAAAACTAATAAGGCCATACAATTCTCTTTATAGTTAATGAAGTGAAGTGAAAATAAACTCCAAATGTGATTTGCAATTAGTGTTAATACATAATGGTTCTTCCATAAGACATTAGTAATAACATGTGCTTGGTGACATTGGCAATTGTGTAATTACCTATAGGCAAGCTGTTCAACCACTTTATTTAGTTTCTAAAAGTCAATTTTAATGTACAACATCGATATATAACGATAACAATCGATTTGTGAAGAAGTAAATTGACATAGACATTACACATTTCGTTTTAAACTTCATCGATAATCGCCAGACCACTAATAATTAAAAATATTAATTTTAAAGATTAATAACATGATATTACATGAAATTAATATAACATAAAATTAGTAGTAAAAAATTTAAATTAATTGCAAAAAAGAAGAAAATCTATTTCAACGTAATGTGGCTTTTAATACTTGATTTCATGGCTCGAAGATTCAAAGTGTGCCATCTGTAGTTCATAATGACGTTGTACGAGAATTGGGATGCTTTTCAGAGGGCGGCAGAACTTCTTTATGGAAAGAATCCCTCTAGAGTAATATCATAGTTAGCATATTTATATTTTTAGTTCAGGATTGTTTCAAAATACCGTCATAATGATCCAATACTTGTGGTGAAAGCAACAAATGACGTTGAGGTATGTAACCATTTTTCTAAACCCCCATAGACTCTCAAATTCGAAACAAATTTGGCTCAGGATCTAAAAAATTATGATAAATTCCTCGCCTTACTAATGAGGAGCATGGCGTCGAAGTGATCGGTGTTTTCTCACTATTTTGTACAGCTGTAATTTCGTATGCAAGCAATACATTTTTTCAGTGACTGGTTTTTTTTCTAATCTAATCTCTCCGATTTCTTATATTTTTAGCTAAATCACCCGTTTCTTTTAACTTATTTTCTTCGTTTTAATTATCAGATATTAAGTTATTTCATTACTATTTGGGTTTGTTCGCGTTTAGTAGTTTAAGTTGTTTTCTTTCCCTCTTATTTCAAACAGTTTTTATTACGCATTGCAAATTAAGCGCTTATTACTCTAAATTCTTCCCTTGTAAACTGAAGAACGACTCTTGTGAGACAAAATTCATTTTTAGGGTTAATATCTTCTAGCCGTTCTTCCTAAGCTATAATTTATTGTATTAACCTTCTGTACTTCGTCTCAGTTATATTGAGTGAGTGAACGCTATTGGGAATGTCAAAGAGGCTCAACTGCACTATATAGCCATTGAGGCTTATTGTTAAACTTGTTTGTTTTAGTGAATGTTGAATCTAATTAAATGATGAATCAGTGATTAAAGAAACAGGTGCCAGTGTTTGGTTAGTATTCACCATTCACATTACAGTGTAGATCTATGGATCTAATCAAATAAGACGTTAAGTCTTCGTCGTGAGCACTGTGTCCATGACTGGTTTCTTGGAGGATATGTGTGAAGCTACATTTCGCAAATTCACTAGTAATAGAGCAAAGCAATCTGGGCTTCCGTGGCTCGTTTGTATAATTTCTGTGAGGTCATAGTCGCTTATGTCTGCCAATTTGGATATTGCAAGGTCTAGTTCAACTGAGACAGACTCACTGCTTTTGTAAAGAACCTACTTTACGTCGTAATGACATAATTGCTCACTCGATATCGCTGAACTACAGTTGATTTTGAGGGCTGCTACAGGATGAATTCACCCCCAAACCGCCGTGTTTATAAAATAAAGACGTTAATAAGAAAGATAAAAGATGGTCCGATTGTAGCCAATAGTTAGCACTGTTTAATGATAATGGTGAACGCCTTAGGAACAATCTGCAAGGTTTGAGCAGGATGTGCTCATTATTCCCCTCATGTTTTTACCATTTTCGTCCCAAATATGAGAAAATTAATGGATGTAGTTCGTATGTGAAAAGGAGTAAAACCGACGACGCGAGGCCGAAATAGCAGCCGAAGTAATCCATAAAGTTTGGGTAAATGCAAAGTTATAACGTACTCTTCATGTCTGGCATAATTGGATTCAAATGCGGCTCCACACAAATTCAGATATCATGTTAACTGTTTTTAATCTCATAGTATTTAAATGTGAAGTCTGTCAAAGTAACGGCACGAATTGATGAAATTCAGCACTTAGGTTTGTAGTCATACAGCAGAAAAATGTGTCGCGACTAGCAAATATATGCACTTGAAATCGGCGTTGATAAAATCCCACCTGTGTTTGGTTACGCCAACCTATTATTGTTGTGATTTTGACTTTGTAGGTGGCCAATCAGTTCCCACTTATTCACCCTATAAAAGAACAAACTTGTTTGATCTAAAAGGTGTACATCCTGGAACGGAATATAACCACAAAGTATTGCGGATGCATATGAAGCAAGTACAACACCCCAGACATTTATAAGCAAATATTTTGAACAACATATAATGACTGATTGTACATAATATCCCTAGATCAAACTAAAGGAAGTTGAAATTTTACGACTATTGTCAAATCTCAAATTCGTTTATCTGAGATTATAGGCGACTATGACCAATGCAAAATGCCTATCAACCGAATCGTTAATACAAACCCAGGTCAAAAAAGCAAAAATTTCGTTTGTAATATATATGTAAGAAATTTACAAGTATATGAGAGGTAATAATAATCTATACGATAAGAACCGCATTTATACATCCCTCGTTCTCAGGATGATTTGTCACTTGGGCGTACTTTCCCCAAACAACCTTTCCTCCTGGTGTAACAAGACCCATTTCACTAACGTTGACCTAAAAAAGGAGAAACAATGAATCATAAAGCATTAATAATTAAAAGACAGAGTTATGATCAAAATTAGCCTTACCTCAATGATTGTTCCTTTAGTAATAATTCCGAGACCAGTGTAAAGTGGAGAGCTTGGATTTTTCTTGACGCCGATTATTGGAAGGCAGAAGGTATCTCGAGTCTCTGGATGGACAACATTAGCGCGCTTTGCGCGCAAAGCCATAGGACGGATAAAGCGTTCAAACTTCGGTGGCTTACGAGTGAAATTATCACCAACGAAGCACATCTTGGTAACCATACGCTTCCAGGCCTTTCGCTTGGACTTTCCAGATTTGACGACTCTAAAGGCATCAGCTTCTGACACTGTCTGCACCTTCGGAATGGGGACTTGCCATTTCCCCTATAAAAATTATAACAAAAAAATGAGGAACTGAATAAGGTATAAGTAAATGACAAGGTCAAATGATTTACAGCCTTCTCGGCGCGCTTCTGTTTAATAGTGTTTGAAAGAACTTTGGATCGGTTTTGTTCCTCACGGTCAAGCAAAAACACTGGCTTTTCGCCAGATCCACCAGCCTCACCAGCGTTCTGTTTAACATTTCGCATTTCGTGCATGCGAATAGTCTTCTTCATCTGAACCTTCTCCTTAAATCTTTCCTTATTGGCAATTTTGGCTTTAAGACCCCTTAGTTTCCGGGCCTTTTGAGCCCTTTCATGAGGTTCACGAGCTTCTCTCTTGCGCCTAAAAATTGAACAAAATTTTTAGTAACAAAAGGAGAACTTTCATCTAAATTTGAAAAGAATTCGCTTACTTTCTTTCAAAATAGTCAAGCCTGTAACCATGACGTTTTCGATGTAATTCAATGTGTTCGTTTTGTGGCTAAGAACAAATGCATAAGAACAAGATTACGACATACCATGTTGACTAGCTCAAGCAATTGGCGTCAAAAATTGCCGTTTAAAACAAAATTTCCGTTTAAAAGGTCTATGTAACGATAATTATTTTTAGACAACATATATTTTTCATGAAAAATTAACTCTATGCTTCATATATCACTTCATCAAATTTTTTATCCTTTTGATGCTTAAAAAAGATTAATCTTATAATTTTGATGCCCACTTTCTTTCGCGAGTGAAATTGAAATCCCCAATTTTGTGTTTGTGCTTAAATTGGTTTAAGTTTATTTTGAATCATGAGTTTTACCCTTTTATAAACGATTTTGGCAAAATTATGGCCTTCCTCAAAATACCGTCGCTTTGGTTCACTGAAGGTTTTTTCGGATATTATTTTACTGAGTATTATCAGGAGGCTAAGATGATGTTGTCACATATATTTCTATGTTTTGATTATGTTCAAAGGTATTTTATATTCGAGATGTCATTTTGTCTCTTCGGACATTTATATAAAATCTTCAACTCCAATTTTTCAATATTGTACCAGTTCACAATAATGATGAATTACCGTACGATAACTCTGTGCATGTGTCCAGTATATTTCTTTGAACTGCTTATGTATATATTCTCCATACAATAATGACGGCAAACTTTCCTCTGCAGATTAATATATCGACGAGCCAAATTATTCTTTAGATATTATTTTAATCAATCTAAATGGTATCAGTGGTATTTGCTTCGCGTGAGAAAATAATAAAATTAAAGGAACAATTCATGAGTATAAAATTCCTTTTTCCTTTACCTCAAATCCTTCCTTATACAAATTAGTATATCTATATTACGTTTTAAATTACTCATAAAACTGATTAACCTCTTGGTACTATACGTTCCACTTATTTTGACACCGTGACATCGATTTATTAGTTTTTTTAATTACAATTGAGAGCAGCACACGGGGTCGATATGGTTACTAACAGAGAAGGACTGATCGATTAAAAATGACTCTTAAGCACTTCACAGATATAAAAGCCGAAATTTCTTCAATCGTGGCAACTATCTTCATCTAATTGAATTTTTTTAACCATTCTACACTTCGAGTCCAGACAAGCATTTGATTATGAGATGACCATTTATAAATAAAATTAAGTTATAAAAAACAATGGATTAAAGGGTTACTTTAATTTATTAAGTGTAATGTTGTGACAAAGGTAATGAATGCCCAAATGACAATATCCCTCATCATCACTTTATTAAATACTCAGGATATTCAATAGCTCCAAATTATTTCATTATAAAAGTAACCCTTAATATAATCCACCTTGTTAAAACCTATCATCCGACTGAATAAATATGACCCAATTGGTAATTAGGATTAAATTGCTCATTATAATTTTAAAATGCCCTAATATTGAAAATACTTGATTCCGAGACTATTTACTGATCTAAAATAGCAATGATAGAGAATTACGATTTTTAAATAAAGGTTAACCAGGCATTCCACAGTAGATAAAAGTTACAGTTTTAAAAAATTATCACAGCGACAAGTTACCACTAAATCTAAACTATTGGGTGGGCAACTAAGTCATTGCCGTTTTTGTTGACGGATTCACTCTATACTTTCTTTTGTTTTGTTAACGTGGCCAGAGCATCTAGCCTATATTTTTTTCTTACTGTATGGGCTTCTAGGTTAATTAGTAAAAAATTTTTTTGTTTAGTTCTTTAGTTTTGTTTTTATCCCAATTTAAAAATGAAAGAACAGGACGTGCACTTCCGACACATTTTATTGTATTGCTTCCGAAAAGGCAAGAACGCATTGCAAGCACAAAAGAAGTTATGTGCCGTATATGGAGATGAAGCCTTAAAAGAAAGGCAGTGTCGAAATTGGTTTGAAAGATTTCGTTCCGGTGATTTTTCACTGACAAATTCACAACGATCTGGCCGCCCAGTCGAAGTGGATGAAACCCATATCAAGGCCATTATCGATTCAAATCGTCACAGCACAACACGAGATATTGCAGAGAAGCTCAATGTGTCGCATACATGCATTGAAAAAAAATGAAAAACCCTTGGTTATGTCAAGAAACTTAATTTATGGATCCCTCACCAGTTCAAGGAAATTCATTTGACGCAACGGATTAGCACCTGTGATTCGCTACTGAAACGCAATGAGAATGATCCATTTCTGAAGAACATAGTTATTGGCGACGAAAAGTGGATAGTTTATAACAATGTTACTCGCAGGAGATCATGGGTGAAGCAAGATCAACCAGCCCAAACAGTATCAAAAGCAGAGATTCACCAAAAAAGATTATGCACTCAGTCTGGTGGGATCACAAAGGAATTTTGTATTTTGAACTCATGCCGCAGAACCAAACGATAAATTCAAATGTGTATGTTGAAGAACTCGAAAAACTGAAGGATGCAATTGAAGATAAGCGGGCGGCATTATCAAATCGGCGGAAGGGTGTTGTTTTCCATCATGATAACGCAAGGCCCCACACATCTTTGGTTACTCGGCAAAAATTATTGGAACTGGGTTGGGATGTTTTGTCACACCCACCATATAGCCCTGACCTTGCGCCTTCGGATTACCAGTTGTTTCGTTCCGTGCAAAACTCTTTAAATGGCAAATGTCGGATCACACCTAATTCAGTTTTTTAATAGCAAAGACCAGACATTTTACGAACAGGGAATTTGTACTCTGCCAGAACGATGGAAAAAGGTCATCGACAAGAACGTCCAATATCTAATTGAATGAAGTTATATTTTTGAACAAAAATTCCGAATTTGCCTTCTTATTTGAAATCGGCAATGACTTAGTTGCCAACCTAATATTATTATCACCTTCACTTACATAGCACCCACACCGCTGTTGGCGTGATTTGGAGATTCCTAAATAGCTTTTTTTCACTACCGATATAAATATCTAAATTACTTCTCAAAGTCAAAGAATGCACAAAAACACATGTTAAAAATACGATAATACTAAATGGCTTGGTTTTGTGAGCATGAAAATAGACGGTGTTAAAAGTACATTATTTAATTAAATATGGTACCAAAACCATATCTGTACCACTTAAAATGATTATTAATTATAAAGCCATCATTTGTATTCGAAGATCGTGTGGTTTATCAAATAATGTAACAAGGCATAAAAAAGTTACGCGTCCTTCCCCAAGGTTAAATATTGAATTGTAGTTCGGAAAAAAAGCTATAATGTAGTAAGCAGGGGTCTTGAAAAAGTCGATAACTCCTCTTGTGAATCACAACAGCCATATTAGTGCATTTAGGTTTGAGTGAGTGAACATCCTAGATACTTATGTTCACACCAGTAGCCCTAATATTTGTAAAGATTACAATTCAAGGAACGAAGAAGAGAAGTACTACAAAATACCCTTCGAAGGGGAAAAAGGAATGGCATCTCCACATTGAAATGGTTTTGCAGTCAAGTGTATGCCGACTTAAGGGGCACCATGATTTTCATTTCACCAATAAATTCCTTCTCGGCTTGAGGTTTCGATCACAAAGGCCTTGGGGCTAGCAAACTTACGCGCTTTATCACTAAGTTCGTCATCATATGATGAGTAAGTAGGAAAGCAGTGTGTCTCACGTTGCTAACATCAAGGCCCAATCTATTGCTGTGTTGGCTCCAAATGTTGTCCCCATTAGTACCAATTTGTGTAATATTTGCATAGTTAACATTGACATCTATACTAAACTAGGTCCATCTCATTACAATTTACTCATTTTACCTGGAATATGCATCAAATATGAATGCTTTTCAGAATATTTGCGTTGTTAAGAACAATTTGGAATGCGTTTTAAGTAGCTCATTTCAAAGATTGATAGATGGTTAAGAAAATAAGTCCTACATAGTAATTGCAACTTTTCATCACGATTTAACTGTAGTTAGTGTCGGATAATTCTCTTCAAAATCGTGTCCTTCAGAATCTTCGTCTAAAGCATAAAGCAAAGTCGACTAAAGATCATGGTTAAAAAATCAAAGTGATGGCATTTACACGGGGATAGGGGGCAGATATAAGGAAATAGTTAGGAAATATGTCATACAGATTAGATCCGCGACTTTCAGGTTTGATTTTTTGCAACTTCATGTAAGGTTCTTTCAAAATGATTCGATTCAAACTGAATTTAATACAAAAGTTAAGAATATCATTCTGAAAAGGAATGTTTTAAGAATAAGCCATCTTGACAAGAAATTTATTTATATCAAATGACAGGCGTTTTGATGGCTATCATTAACCCTTTAGTTGACTTCAGGCTTCACAGAGGGGAAGAAACAACAAAGTGAAAAAAGTCGAAAGGTAGGGGAGTAACAGAAGAGTTTCAAAGACGAAGTAAGAAAATTTAGAAAAAATGTAATGTGAGTACTGTGGAAGACGTCGAATATGACATACAGTGGGGTGATGGTAGTTTGAAGTCAACTGTCGATTAATAGACTTTTTTTGCCGTATGAGTATACGTTGCCCTGGGTGCACCACGTGGAAGTAAGTCTATCACACACCCCTCTTAACTAGAAATAAGGTAAGCAGTACAGTCAAATGAAACTTGAAATTAAGAAATTTTGTAGGATTCGCGACAATTTGAGGGTCAACTGGAAAATTCTTTCGCATAACGCAGTATAAAACCTAGACGTTTTAGTAGGTCAAGGCATTAATCGAACACTATTTCACAGTAATATTTAATCAGACTGCTCCAGGAGTCGTCTCCATCACTTACGAAGTTAAGCATCATTGTAATCTAATAAAAGTTTATTTTTTTAAATTTAATTAACCACTGCCAAATTAATAAAGGAAATAAGCGTAAAAATAGAGGGAAATCATGGGGAAAATTCATTAAGCTTTTTTAATCCAAAGGTATCGGCATTGTTATATCGTTGATTCGGTTATGTGGTAAAAAAACCACTCGTGCGAAGATGGGCGAAGATACGATGACGTGACGGAAAACATAATTCAACAGTTGACTGCATTTTTTCTACACCAAGAGCTAGTCTAGACCATTTTGGCCATTGAGAAAAGTGACGAAAAGTTTGGAGATGAGTTGAGATGTCTATCACCTATAAATGGGTGGCAAAGTGCTCATGGTTAAAGGTCACGTGATCACCTCCTATTTTTCCTCACGGACGTAAGTTCAATTATCAATTAAGTGCCCTCTATGCAGGTTGGATAAGTGAAAACTCGAAATTGCCTTCACTTCAAGTGAGGTGTGTGAAGATCTATATGAAATTGCATTTAACCGA
>UZAE01001146.1:0-14971 GCA_900617975.1 Rodentolepis nana | reverse complement strand
GGGGGGGGGGGGCGAGTGGAATAGAAGAGTGCTTCAAAGATGTAAAAGAGACAGACACGAAGGTAGAAAAAAGGTGAGGTGAGTACTGTGAAAGTAGTAGTTGTGGACTAAAATTTAGTGCAGAACTTTCTTCATCGTTGAGGCCTCTTTCCCAATCCGCTTACCTATTCTTTGCTTGTTTTAGGTTAAGGAATGTGGGGAAGTGCACTCAGAAAAATCGTTGCACTCTTCTGGCAGAAAGTCGTTGAAGAAGAAATAATTTTATATATATCTGTTTACACACATTTTTATGTCTTATATTTCTAAAGTGAATGGACTTTTGGACTTATTTTTTATTATTCATTTGTTTCTGGGACTGTTGCCGAACTGTGTCTGATGGGTATTTTTTATATCAACGGTTGGCCATAATTTGCTTGCGAAAATGAATTCCACACCCAATTTGTTATCTACAAGCCGTAGGTTGCCGCAGCCCACGATTAGACCCTTCTGCTGCTTATATGGTGCTCCCGACACTAAGCCACTAACCGTAAAATCTGAAATGCTTGCACATCCATCCAACCGCCCTATGCAGCTGAATTGCTACTTTATTTTGTTGAAACAGTCAGATGACTCCGTTTAATTTACAAACTTCTAATCATCTTTGGTGGACACTGAAATTATTGCAATTGACACATCAGTTTCAACGAATACGAGGCGACAACAATTTATTGTGGAGAATGCACAAAATCGGCTGTTTCGGGATGGTGAATTCAAATCATCCGTTCGACGCTGTCAGTAAGCAGGAGAATCGATGGCAAAAGTTAATGTAGATAAATTAAAAAACTTGTAGTAATCTTTGAAAAGTTTTTGACGTAATTGGAAGGAAAGGTGAATCCACGCAGTTGTGTGTTGCAATTCTTGAGTCGAGTCGATTTGAGTGAATTGTTTGGTCTGTTTTCTCCTAATTAAATCAACGTGGCCATCAAAGAGAAGAGATAGAAAATAGAAGCCTTTTGGTTGTAGATGAAATCCTAGACCCTGACGATAAATCACAGAGGAGTCTGAATGAAGAAAGTTAATAATTTTAACATTTATTGATATTGTCGGCAACCTACTGAAATGGGTCCTACGGTCAATCAGATACGGATAAGTACTTCGACAGTACTGAGGAGTGTATAGATTACACGCTGAATGTTGGGATTTTGAACGTTCGGTCGTGGCTGTTATCTCAGATAAAATACTATCTACTCCAGAAGAGTGGCAGTCATGAGGTTCTATCGATGCTATTCGAGAAACCTTGTAATAAAATTCTAATCAATTTAGTCCAAGAGGAGTTTAGGAAGAGAGCAAACTTTTGTTATGCAAACATCTCTCAATTTTATAATCTCTATTGTGTGCTTGACTCCATAATAACCCCAACGATCAGAATATATTCGTGTACTAGTTAATCCTAGCTTCATAATGGTGGAGATTCGCTAAAAGCGCCCTTCTTGGCTTACAAAGAGAATATGTTGCTGAAAGTTAGCAAGAAAAAAAATAATCATAAAATGGTTTGCCGTGTTCCGTTCCACAGCAAGCGGTTCAATTCAATTAATATGATGACCGACTTTGATTTCATGAAGAGGTTTTACTTCGAAGGATGTAGGTCAAAACAATGCAAACTATCTATCTGATTGGCTAATTGTGATGGCCATTATAGTTACTCCTCTGGGGTGTGGGATAGACTTACCTCCACGTGGTGCACCCTGGGCAACGTATTCTCATACGGCAAAAGTCTATCAACCGGCAGTTGGCCTCTGACCCCACTGTATGTCATATTCGACCACTTCCACAGTACTACATCACAAATTTTCTAAATTTTCAACCTTCGGCTTTGAAACATTCTTCTGTTCCCCTCCTCTCGACTTTTTTCAATTTGATGTTCCTTCTCCTCTGTGAAGCCTGAAGTCAGCTAAAGGGCTAATGATAACCATCAAAACGCCTGCCATTTGATATAAATAAATTATATGATAATTAAATGTTCATTTTACGTTAAAATATTATGATCATAGTGAAGCAAAGAAAATTTTATGTCAAAAAAATGTTGGCTTTCAGTTTAAATTACATAAAACAGAAAAAATAAGATGCTACGATAAAATAAAACAATCCCTTGTATAAGTAAATATTCTTTACATACAATCCTTTACTTAACTTTATAAAGTTCGGTTGATACTAGTATATAAAGTCTGTTAGAAATTGAATATGAAAATAATGGTCTTAGCTCCTAATATTTGTTCTCTCATAAACTAATATTTTGATGAGCATTAATGAAATCAAATCGTAAAGAAGATCTGGCAAAGGTAAGATAAGTTAACCTAACGAAGAGCGAATTTATTTCTCTTCAAAACCATAAGCCAATATACTTCATAGATAATAATTTTCTAACGCTAACAAAAATTCATTCCACTCATTACAAGTGAACAAAGTTTCTCTATCCAGTTTTTATTATTTGTCAATTTATAGTTCGATCTATCATTAGTTATTTATTCATTGAGGAAGTTTGATCATTTTAAATGAGCGACAACATAAGAGGGACTTCCAAATACATGCGTCAGCCAATAGCCTTGGGATTGTGTTTTTAAGATTTATCCTTCGAATTTTGCATTTTTTTCATAAAATGTGGTCTAACAAATTAAAGGAAATGGAGAAAAATGCTGAAATTTTTGAACTAGAAGAGAATGATATTCCCCCTTTGACTGAATCCCATCCAGCGTCGCTGAACGAACCAAATGTTACTTCATCTGATATTTGTAAGATTCCTACAGTATTAACGTTTTAGCTGTCAAGGAAATGCTGGGATATGGCGCTAATGGGCTTAGGCAGGGTTTCATTATTTCTTATTCGATTTTATAGCATTTTTACTGATGTTGTCATAGGGCACCCATTCCTCGTACTTAGACATCAATGTCAAGTAAAGTTTGATAACACCATTGACTGTCTTTAGGTTCGAGGCCGCAGTAAAATTCTTCACTTGACACCATTATCTCTTTTACCAATCCTACATACATATATTTCTCGCCAGGTTTGTAAAATATCCTCTATATCCTAATTTTCCTTAGGGTCTTATTTCCCTTTGGAAGGGTTTGAGTGGGGCACTAACAGTGAAAATAATTAGATTAATTTCTGAAAGTAGCCTTTCTGAAGGTCTTTCTCTCCCAAGGTTTTTCATTGAGTTTATTTAAAATAATCTTTACTTTTAGAGATATTACCAGCTATAGCAGTCCATCAAAGATATCTCTTCATATATTGCTTAAGATGTGAGTACCTATTTCTCTCTGATACAACAAATCACTTTAGATTGTCCTGGATAATCGCAACTCCATTCTATGCTGCAAGTATGGTTGAATTCGTGCAAGTATGTCATTTGATTTTGTATATTTTTTGCGGCATTTTATTCTTTATTTTACTCCAGAAATCAACTCATTATCCGCGATTTCGTTTCGTTTGAAACAATTTGTATACCTTCACCGTTGCCCATTTTTGCAGTGTGCCCTATGAGCTACTGTTTATCATAGGGATCTACTTCTGTCGGCATTATATTTGCACCCACTGGATATCATTAGGTTTCGGTTCACCCAATTTCAGACTTTTCGGTAAAACTATTTTTTTGTTTCCCGATGAAGTGGTAATCTGTCTAAACTAATTGTCTAATGGATACTGAGTATGCACCCGCACATTAATCTGTCAGAGACCACCCAGAGTGTATTGCTCATCTCTCGAAGAGGCTTAGATATCCCACTTTCTAACACTTTTCTATCTATTTCTCTATATAACATGATGTACTTGGAGTATAAGGCGTGAATAGAACAATCAAATATTGATTTAAATGTCTATTTGGCCGGATATGTTAGTTAATCGGCATGTATTTTTCTTGCTTTCTGTTTTGTCGGAATAGTCTTTCATTTCATTTGTGAGTTATTAATAGTGGTTATATTCGGCTACATTCGAATCCAATTTATGCTTGCTATCCACTATATTTTTTCCTATTCGTCGTAGAAAAAAATTTCTCATGTAATGTCTTTTGGATAAGGTAATTGTAGAACAGAAATGTCAGTGAACATGCCAGATTGAAAAATGGACCAAGTTAACTTATTTAGTAGTTAGTAATCGCTATTATTTACCGAATATTTGATTTATTGGATTGTCTAAGAGGCTTCTAGTTGAGTCTCTAATGTTCTACCAATTCGTTTCTTGACCAACACGTCAATTTTTTTTAATCAGGCGATTGAGTTTCACAAGCCTGTTAAGTCCCCATTGGTCTTTCCTGTTTCCAACATGAGCTTGTCATCAGTAGGCCTTGACGAATGTGGACTGAATAAAAGGAGTAAAATGGGTCATACTTGAAAATGGGATTGAAAATCGTCAATATTGTAAAAGAGCAACTCAGATTTTTCGTTGATGAGTAAACGATGCAAAATCTACTGGACGATAGAACGTAAGATGCATTATTCGTACCGCTTGTTTTTTGGGGGAAATTTGTACCCGAAATCGTATTCTACTGAATTTTATTCTTCCTCAATCACTTGAACACAAAAGAAAACTTAGATTCGAAATCGAATAATCATAGAAGGCGAAGTAAATAACTTACTTTTTATAGCTATTGTAGCAACTGGCCACCCGAAAGGAATCATCCCGCAAGCTTAATAGACAAAGGTGGTCATCGAGAAAAAGTGACTTCTTTCCTTTTGGCTATTTTTGCTTATTGGTTCTTCTTCTAATCCACCACATGCCACCATACATTGGTCGTTCCATATTTAGTCGCCTTGTCTAAGTGGTGTATTATGGTAGAGATCCCTTAACCCAATTCCGCTATTATCACGTTCTTACAATATCCTATTTAATTCCTAAGCCCAGTCGTTCTTTGTTAATTTGCCTCTTTCTTTCTTCCAGTCTGACATTGCCTCCGAGCCCACAACACTTATATCCTGTTTCAAAGAGGGAATAAAACGCCTCTTGCCAAACATTCCTCCAACCGGACCAAGAATGGGATCAGTAGGTGGTAATCTCAAGGCCGATTTCCGAGCTATCCCAATCCGAACTTCTCGCCTTCTTCCCTTTTGGCGCCTTGTTTTTCCCGTCACTTTGCTGGGTGTGGGTCATCATGTCATTAGGTCGTTTGTCCATTTTGGGGTGGTTGCCTACATGAGACGCGATCGTGAACCAGAACAACTGGATGCAGAAGTCATTGATTCTGGCGTAAGTTGATAAAATACATACTACTAATTGATAAAAAGTAAACTTATGTGAATTTTATTTTTGATTTTCATTTGAGTTCCTGTTTGTTTTCACTTCATCCGAATTTCAATGGAATTAATTGTAATGGTGTTATTTTTCAAGGCTTTTATCAATTAAATACTTATTTTCTTTTCGATATTTACGCTTAAGCAAAATGCTGTGTCGTGGCTGGCTAGTTATTTTATGAATCAAAACGATTTTGAAGTAATTCAATACTTAATTATGGATTTATGCTAATGAATGGATGTGTTGTGAAACATAATGTTTTTATACTTTGATTACCTCTGTAATCAGTATTTATATGTTGCTAAATATTTGGCCAATTTGTGTAAAGAGAGTATCTGAAATGCAAGAGAGACCTGAGAACGCTCTGCTCGGAAACTCTATTACATTTAAGTGGCTGCTTTGCAAAGCTACGTGCTAAAACATTCCGATATTTCTTCCCAGTTTGGACTGGTAACACATAGTTCCGAAACTGTTATCGTTTGCTCTTCTCCGTAGGATGTCATAGACTTTTCTTCGTAAGAGATTTCTCTACCGTGTCAAAATATGATGCGCCTTTTCGTAGCTATAGATCAATTTAAGTTATCTGCAACCTGTGTTTGAAAAAGTCCTTCGTATATAAGGTTATTGTAAGTTGGTGAATAAAGAGCCATACATATTACAACTATTTTGGGGCAAATGTTACCTTTTGATATGTAGTACAAAATTCATTTCATATCAACCGTTCATTTCTGTCAGATGAGAGGTCATTGGCTCTATAATCATCGGATTCACATCCACTGATGTGGTTAGTCAGCTAATTTGCTTAAATCGAGTCAAGAAAAGCGTGATTCAACCAGAGCTTGTTATTCGACCATATTCGGGGTGCACATTGCTCCACCCACAAGTCGAATTAATAAAACGCTTCGCAAAGTTTCTTTGAAAGTACTTTGTTGTTGGTGTTTATCTGTGGCGATGCGTATTTTGACAGATGTACTTTATGGATGCCTTAAATAACAAAAAGAGTACAGTCTTTTTTTGTTTTTCGCGAGAGTAAAGGGGATATTCACTTAAGCAATTAAAGATCATCTCTCTCTCTCTCTGCGTTTAAACAACGTAACCCCCCATGAAGGCGCTTCTAATTATCCTCACCTTCGTTGTGACTTGTGCAAAATTTCCTGGAATGCTATAAGTGGGATAAGTGTCTGCAATTAATATGATGTGTTCTGTTCATTCACGATCGCGATGCTTGTTACATTTTGATGAGGTTAGTCATTCTTGTCTTAAACCGTCCGTTTTCTGTTTTTAAAGGAAGAGAACCTTCCCCTTTAAGTGCCCTATATGCTTACCCTCAGAATTGGTTTAAATAAACTTATGCATAAATGTAAATCCACTATAAGTGGAATTAAGACTTGACTAACCCTCTCTACAACATTGGAGCCTGAAAAGTCTTGTGCGCCCAAGCTAGCTTCGATCCATAGCCCTTATGAATTTTTGAGACGCTCGGATATTTAGCTCCTATCACTTGGACCTAAGTGCTCACTGGATATAGCGAAACTACAGTTGACTTTGATCTGGAAAACGAGATCAAATATTAATGCTGTTATCTCAAAGGTCTTTTTTGACTAGACAAAGCTGTATTTTTGTTATTTTGGCGTCTAAATTTCACGAGTTTAGTAATGGTATATGACCCTAAAAACTGTCAGATGAGTCGTGAATATTGATAAGGTTGGTGCTGGTGGATTTGATACCGACTGTATAAATCTGTCATCCACAGAAAAGTAGTCCTGTGGCTTGAGCTTTGTTTGCCAGTTGTCTTAGAATTGCATGAATACAATTTTTGTTTTTTTTGATTACTGCAAATTTCCATTGTATTAGTGTAAAATATCCATGGGTGTTTTGCATAATGCTTAGAACTATTCAACGTATTTCTTTATACCATTTCTGCTGCATTAAACGCTTTATTATAAATTTAATAAAATTAGCCATTTAAATTCGGCTTCTCTTTTTTTTGGACGTGACATTCGTTCCTTGTCATGCTAGCATATTCTTAAGTTTTCTTTTGAGAATTGACAGAGTGTGATACAAGTTGGGGGTTTGTTATGCCTAATGCCCAATTTATTTGAACATGTTGCTAATTAAAAATGTATGATCAAGTCAATTTCATTCTAACTGTGGTTGAACTCTATTATTATTTCAATTGGCAGGCCTTATGATCTTTATCCTTAGCCTTTTAGTTGGCTTCGATTTTCACAAGGGGGAAGGGAAGGAATTTCTATATGTATATATAGGCTTTTGGTCAGTCTACAGTAGCTCTTTAGTTGACATCTGGCTTTCCAGTATCTCTGCGTTTCTGTCATTGTCTTTAGGGCTGGACACCGAATCAGGTGGGTCTCCTCTATGTCCTCCTGTAGATCACATAGGGGGCAAGTTGGTTGAGCGTTTATTCCTGTTCTGTGGAGATGCTTCGCCAGACAATCGTGCTCGGTAAACAGTCTGAACTCAACGACAGTTTCGATTCCTGACCGGTCGGCTATGTTGGAGAGTGCCGCTGTTCACTCTTTCTCCCTTGTTCGAGCTTAAAGTTCGTTGCTTCTTGAAGTCTTGAATTCTCTCCTGATTGAGGTCTTCGTTATGCGAAAAAAATATTGGCCGGTCTATGCCTTGCAAAGTTTTAGTCCCCTTCTTTGCAAGTGTATCAGAGGGCTTATTGCCTATAATGCTAGTGTCCAGGGGATCCATTGTAGAACTACTGTTTTGTCTTTTTCTCTCAGTAACGGAAACAGTTTTTTTGGCATTCGTATACCTCGGCAGTTTTGGGTTTCTCCCTGCTTCCAATTGAATTTATTGCTGACTGTGAGTCCGAAAGAATTACTGCTTTGGTGAATTTCGTATCCAGGTGGCACAATTGGCCTAGTGCTATCTTAATTGCCTCTACTTCTTCAAATGCGAATCTATTGTGTCCCGCTGAAAGAGAATAGTTCAGAAAAGACACCTGCACCAATGTTTGCTTGGTTTTCTAGACACCTGCACCAATGTTTGCTTGATTTTCTATGTATGACTACACCTGCACCAATTTTGCTTGGTTTTCTATGTATGACCCATCAGTGAAGACTTCAGCCATTGATCTGCAGAATAGTTGACATTGATTGTCTCAATTTGATCTGCAGGATAGTTGACATTGATTATCTCAAGGGCCAATGAGTGCATTTGATCTGGGGAGGTGAGTATCTGCTTTCTTGAAATAGTCAAGCAATTAGGTACAACATTGTACATCAGTGTCTGCTAATGGATTTTGGGGGTAGATTGAGACTTTTCGGTTTGTCAGCAATTTGCAATGCTTTTTTTCAGTTCTATGGCTTTTTATATTAGGTCAGCTTGCTTTTATACGTATCTTGGCCTTGCTTCGTAGGCGCTGAAGAATTTGTCTCTGGGAATGCGCAGTAGCTTCTCATACAGAACCAAGGCCTTCTCTTTGAGAGAGGAACGTGCTGCGGTTTTCCTTATAACTAGGCGCATTGCATCAATGGGTGTTGATTTTATCCCTCCAGTAATTAGAGGTTGCACTCTTAATTTTCCCTAATGAACACTTTCGAGGCCATAAAGCTTATTGTAACTAGAAGTTTCTAAATGTTACAATGGGCAATAAAGTTGGTAAGTGGTTTGATTTTAATAACTATCAAGGACTAGTTTGGGACTAGTTGAATCTTTCTTAGAGTCGATCGACAGTAGTTTTAGAAGGACAGGCCGGGTGCATGTACGTTCGTTTACTTCTATATTTTATTCTCTCAAGATCAGTTTGGGAGTTATTTATTTATGAAGGTTTCAACTTTTGCAGTCTGTATTCGTCACATTGTGTCTGTTGTGCAAGCGGTGAGTGTACTTCCCTATAAGCCACTTAATATCACGTGAGATAATTATACTTTCTCGATCTTTTGAAGAGCTGAATGAATTTGAGTCACAAGATCACAACCATCTTAACAAATAATTGTTCAATAAGCTGTAGTTGGTGTGAATTAGAGTTGGCTCAGTAAAAATAAGGCAATTTAAATTTCTGCGTCTTATTCATTTATATTCGAATTCACTTTCCTCAACTTACAATTGTGTTAACCCTTGTCTTTCTGCCAAATGGACGGAAAGATCAGCATCAAAATTATTCAACTTCCCGATAAGTTCTGGAAACTTTGAAAAGTATTAGAAAATTTGTACTAATTGAGTACAAATGCCAAACGAATAAGGATACTTGATATTTTTATCGCTTTTATTTTATTAGGCATTTTTAATTATTAAAATGAGCGCATTATGAGTACGATGAGTGGGTATTGCATTACATTTACGCAATGGAAAGATGAGTTAAATAGGAAAAATGGTTTCTCAAAAAAAATTGGACTTATCTCTGGAGCTCAGCCTCTAACTTGTGCTTCATTGTCCTTGACATCTTCAGGATGGTTGAGTAGTTCATTTCTGTTGAAGAACTGAAAATCTCAAGCCATTTACGCTGACCCACAATTATTTTATCTGTAATTTAATGCCAGAAGAAGACTAGCATTTAACTGGAATAGGCTATGATTAATTTCGCAAGGGAGATCGGCTAATTATCGACGGCAATTATTTTTATTATCATGATTATTATTAGCTATGATTACACTTTTTTGGGTTAATAAGGAAGTTGCGAAAGTAAATGAGATGGAAATTAAAAAGGAAAACATTTTGCCGAAACTAAAAAACAGTTCTTTTCCGAATACTAATAGCACAATAGGTGGAACTGGAGACGACTTAGCTTTGACGGAGTCCAAAGGACACTTCTTGATTCGGGCAGACGAAATTTCTTTAAACTCATCGCTTTTTTCTATGTGCGTACTTAGAACGTGATGTGATCTATAGTTTCAGTGGTTGACTTCTGAACTCCCTAAATCTTAATCCATTGGAATACTATGTGGAGAAAGACTAGGATCACTGTCAGCGCTACATAAAACCCAATCAATGGACAAAAAGGAAGCCGTTTTAGAGACCTCAGGGAATGTATAAAATCAGCATTAGGGCCATAATGATCGACAATGATGGTGATCTTGATTGAAATTGGCGATAGTCTAGCTTCCCTGTGTAAATAATTTCTTTTGAACCAATTGTGGTTTTCAACCTTATTAGACTGTTAAGTTTATCGAAAGCTGCCCTTTGGGGATTTACTAAATGTAATTAAATTCGTTTGGTTGATTCTACCTAGTTTCTGATAAGATATCTAGTCTTAATAGACTAAAAGGGACTTAAAGCCACTTGCGGAAGGTTCTTTTCTGTCCTCCAGCCTTTGGCAAAGCTCTGTTCGTAATTTGGTTTATCCTGCCTAAATGCTACTTTGCCCTTTTAGGTCAATCCAAATGCATCTCAAACTGATCAAGCTCTACTAACCTCACATCGTCGGGATGCTATGTTGCAAACTACTTGCTCACTTTTTGTCACTGATTTGTCAGCTGACATGGTCTCTTGTCTTGCGGCAGATGTTATCGTCTATCCATTAGAAACCATCGTTGTTCGTCTCTGTGTTCAGGGAACTCGAACTCTAGTTGATAACCTCGATAGTGGTGATTCAGTTGTTCCAATCATCTCCTCTTTCAATGGAATTTTCGACGTTCTCAGATCAGCATCAACGTCCCCTTCAGGATTCCTGGGTCTCTATCGAGGATTCGGTTCTCTTCTCCTTCAATATGCCGTTCAAATTGCTCTTCTAGTCGGTGTCAAATATGCTTATGAGTATATTCTCTGTATGTATAGCAGTCATAATCCAGTAGGTCTTCAACATACTCAATCGAATTTACAACATTCGGCAGGAATGGCACGTCGATCTTCAATTCCCCTTACTGGAGAATACGACAATACCACCGCGGGCTATGGACCGACTTCATTCTATTCTTCTACAGCTCCAAAGATTTTTGAAAACCAACCCATGCCGACGACATCAGCGGTGTGGCAGCCTACTCTGGATTCAGAGAGATGGAGATCGTCAGATCCCAACTTGAACCCCAGTGTAGGTGATTCCGGACAAAATTCCTTGACTCGTAATGCTTTCGCCTTTCGAGGATTCAATCCGGACACCTTTAATCAGCATATGCCGTAGCAGCTGTATTTTGTAGTTTGAGATGTGTAATTAGATTGTTAAGTCGTCTCACTTTTCTCCTTTTCTTGCTATCCTTTACTACCTGTCTTTATTTTCTGCTGAATAAATAAATTATTGATTAAAATTGATTGATTTTCTTTTCTCTTGGCACCAACTGGATGCCATCCCATCTTCTTTAGTTTGTATTAGTTGATTAGGATTGGTATATGCATTATTAACTGGGATGCAGCCGTGAGGTTCGGGTTGCTTGTAGCCATAGACCGCTCATATTGTTTGGAGGTGGAATGAAAGTGTTCTTTGTTCTATCTTGAGGTACTTAACTCCATTTGGTAAGAATGAATAGCTACTTATAATTCCTTGACTTTAAACACTTTTGCTCTAAGTCTATCATTCAGATTTAAGATAAATATATTTGTCGGGGTGGGGTGTGCGATCCACCGCCTGTTGTTTTTTTTGAATTTAACCTACCACGACCCCACTGCATGTCATATTCCACCACTTCCACAACACTCACCATACCTTTTTCCCTACCTTTGTGTCTGTCCCATTTAAATCTGTGAACCACTCTTCTGTTCCCACTCTCGACTTTGTCTCTTCCTCCCCTCTGTGAATCCCGAAATCAACTAAATAAATATTTGTCGGAGTGGAAAGAAGGGTGAAATTCGACGATAGTTGACTTAAGTTTCAGTTTAGCCTTGTTTTGAAAGCAATTGAATGTTAAATAATTTGAGGGTCTGTTATTGTAAAAGTAAGTACGTGCCTTCACTAACACAATGCGAAACTGTTCGATGCCATGAGGAGCGTTCGAATCTCCTTGAGGGAGCTCAAAATTGCGCCGTGGCACCTATTTCCATTATCATGGAGCCAAACGATCAGTACGCATTAAAGATGATATAGAAAGCGGTAAAGCCTGTCTTGCCAAACTTGACGCTTTTAATGGAACAATTTGGTGAATTAAAAACTTCCAAGAAACGAGCTAAGTGATTTACCATCTGTATCGATGTGATTAGAAAATGTTAAAATACAAACAGTGGTTAAGAGTAAATTAAAACTGGCCCCTCCCCAGAGGTTATAGATTGAGAAGTTGGTAGAGTAAATACGTATAAATTGATGTCGATTTTATACCAAGCTAAGTAGGAGAACTGTTGCTAGTTAGTAAATTGATTACTGATGTCAAAATTCTGTGGTGGAGTGGACAGCGTGAACGCTCGTTTAGTCAGGGTTTAATAGATGGAGGCTACTCAGTTCTTAACAGGTGATGTGAATGTCTAATAACTCTGGTAAAAATTCCTAAGCAAGGGAAAAAGCGATTTAATTGTAAATACACAGTTATCCAGTCTGAAAATTCTTACCTAACTCTCTCATTTTAATCATTTCGAACTATTAATAAACCATTATTACCCGCTGATGGATGCACGTAGCCAATACAAAATGTTAACATTCGTTATTCGTGAAACAAATTTTATGCAGATTTCCTTCCACTTAAAAAGTAGGCATAATTGAAATATGAGAAAAATATGCAGCTATTTAGCCTTTTTCTTTGTCCTGGTTAAGGGACACGAGCTCTTCATCTCAAACGTGATGGATGGCACGCCCTTACATCTCTCAGAAATTCCTTTTTCTTAGATTAATAGGGTCCTATCATGCTACCTCTGTTCAGTTCAGCTACGCTTATTATGAAGGCTGCAATGGGGAAAATTTTTTCGCATTTAAAGATTATTCTTTGTTGCCACAACAGTTGAAGTAGTTTATTGATTTAGTAGAGAATTTCACTGCTTGGTATATTTACTAATTTAGTCTATTATTGATTAAATTTTCTACCTCAGTTATTGTCATTTGAACTAACATTCTCAAGCTTTAAGCCTATTTTAGAGACTAATACTTTTGAGGTAATTCAGCAGGAGGCTTCCTTTGAACCTTTTGGGAATATATCCTAAACCCCTAGTGGGAAATGAGGCAACTTAAAAGATAGCAACTTTTGCAAATATTTATTTCGCTGCCAAGAACAATGTCTTAGATTTTTATTTCTAATTAAATATTATAATTTTATTAAGCTAATAAATTTTGTCGATATATCCGCCAGCCTCACGTCACTTCAAGCTAACTTTAAAGTACTCTTAAGTTAAAATCGCGTAAGTTAACCTGTATCTTTTCCATTAAAAGAGGAAATGTACTACACAAAAATGGCAGAATCGGCCATAGCGAAAATTACGCCTGGACAATTATTTATTGTTGACAGGCAATTTGAGTAATTAGAGGTCACTATGTGAATTTAAATGTGAAGGCAACCGCTTGGGAATGAAAGGGTGGAGTTTTAGGGGGGAGAGAGATCTAAGTCCAAAGATAAGATCTGGCTAATTAATATCGATCTGGTAATTACCAACCTGGATAAAACCTTGATTCTAATTCTGGATATAATCATGAAAAACTCGTAAAATTTTAACTGAAGGAAAATCCTCCAATTAAACGAGCTTGCTGCATACGCATTATTCCTCTTGTAGATAAGCGGTACGAAAGACCAACAGATCGATAATGCTAAAATTTCGCTCACAATTGGAAGTCCTGTTCATATCAGTGACGATTGTGATGACAGAGTTAAGTGATGAGTTGGAGGAGAGGGTGGAGGGAAGTAAATTGAAACTTAATTCGAAACACCACTATGCGAAACAATATTCAATGATACTAGTTGTGCTGAAAAAAGAGGACAAGTCTTGTTCTAAGGCGAAATACCATAATAAAAAAGGATACAAGGACCGAAGATAAATGACTACATGTTCTGGTTTGTACTCCGATAGAAAAATATATTCTGAATACAATAGAGTTGGTTGAATAACGTTTTCCATTTAGAAAGAAATGACTATAGAAAATTAGCTGCCTTAAGAAGCTAAAGAGTTAGTTGATTTAAAGGGAGCGTCGTTTGTTCCAGATTAATGGTAAAGCCACTTACATTAGGGTCATGGTAGTTTAAAGTGAGGAGTTATTAGACTTTTTGGCGTATGAGTAACGTTACCCAGGATGCATTACGTGGAGGTGAATCTACTGCACGCCCCATGCTTGTGAGAAAGTACTTATTTTTATGCTTACTGATTGAGGGATTTAAAGCTGCCTCAATTTACAGGAAATGGAAATTATCAATGATTTTAAGAATGATATTCCAATTTCAGGAAACTTCGAATTGAATTTGACAAGAATTTCCAAATCCCGTCCGTGGCATGGTTAAGAATCTCAGGAACAAAAACCCGATGTTGAAACATCTGGTCCTATTTTTGTTCCGATTTCTACGGATAAATGAAAATTGAGGCATAGTGTCATCAATAGAAAAAACTGTCAAATGTGAAGCAAAGTTAAAATTAACTGCTCCCAAATAAATTCATATTTGCTTTTATTTTTGGTTTGACTATCAAATATGCAGTTGCCAGTCAGCGAGTTTTATGGAGTGGATAAATTACTCGCAGCTATGATAAATAATCTCAGGCTTAAATAAAGTCCAATTTCCTTGATCACAAACTTACCTCACCTCATATTAATTTGGCAACTAAGTCATTGCCGATTTCAAATAAGAAGGCAAATTCGGAATTTTTGTTAAAAAATATAACTTTATTCAATTAGATATTGGCCGTTCTT
>UZAE01001145.1:0-14976 GCA_900617975.1 Rodentolepis nana | reverse complement strand
CAGAAACTAATCCATTTCGTTCTTTATTTTCTCCCAAACATCTCCATATCTTCATAGTTCTTTTAACAAAATCAATTGAGCATGATCTAATTACTTGAAAATGGGGTGCGCAATCGACTTACCTCCACGTTGTGCACCCTGGGCAACGTATAGTCATACGGAAAAAGTCTATTTATCGGCAGTTGACTCCTGACTTCAAACCTCTATGACCCGACTATTTGTCATATTTGACCTATTTCACAGTAATCATCTTGCCTTTTCTCTGCCTTTGTGTCTGTCTCTTCTACACCTGTGAATCACTCTTCTGTTCCCCATCTCGACTTTTTGTCACTTTGATGTTCCTCCTCCTCACTGTGTAGCCCCGAAGTCAACTAAAGGGATAATGATAACTCTCAAAACGCCTGCCATTTGATATAAATAAATAATTATTTGAAAATTAGATGGAAGGGAGCAGCAGCAAGGATAATTGCTTTGCCCCACTTAGTCAACATGCCTTAAGGTCCATTTTCTGACAATATTCCCCATGGCAATCTGATAAAGGAGGGAGAGTGAAAGGCAGTGAATGGGACAGAGCAGACAAGGTGCACGTGTAAGAGGGGCACTCTGGATTTCAAGGGAATGTCTACAGTGCGAATTGCATTTTAAAGTCGTCAACACATATACTTGAACAAATTGCCCTGCGTCATGGTATTCCAACTGTACTTTTGAGGAGAGAGAGTGAAACTTTCCATCGCCAAGGTCATAGTGAAGACAGAGAGACATGTCAAAGTATAGAAGCCTACCATAAAAATGCCAAAAATACTTATATTGCATAGATAATTCCGTTAATATCTGTTGGACGCTGTTCCTTAAATAGATAAAATTCTTGTCAGCGTTCAGCATTCTAAGTCCTTGTTCTATACAACCTTTGATTTAAGCTTTTCTTTGTTACATATCAATTACCACAGTTCTGCTATTATTTAGAAATTAAATGACTCAGCATCTTAACTGAATCTAAAGCTTAAGAAAGTTATATAAATAAGTTACTCTAACAGGTTTGTAGCGGAGTGCCACCTTAGTAAAGCCTAATGGAGCGAATAATATGGCGAGCTGTGTAATAAAATAAGCTTTTCGCCATCTAGTTTGCACTTCTTTATATCGGTTATATCACGTCTCATAAAAGTATTAAAATATATGTGAATTAAGTATTAGTAATCTTCGTAAAAACGGCAAATTAACCAAATAGAAATAAATAGTATGTGAAAGGTGCTTCTATGGATGGAATATTTCAGAATATGGGCAGAAACAATTCAAAAGCAGTAGGAAGGGGAAAGTTAAAGCGCTATTTTTAGAACTGAGGGAAAGTGGAAGACTGTGAGTGCATCAATTTAATTAAACTTCAATTTCCTTTCAGTTTATTGTAATCGGCCCCCAGTGCCGGAGGACATGGAGATATATCTAGTGGGATCTCGAGGACGATGGCCATTCGAGGCGCGGCAGGGTTTGCCCTCCCATGGCGCAGTTGTTGAATACTCCTGTGTCAAAGACGATCATCGAATAGAAGGTCCCAGGTTTACTTTCTGTATTGAAGGGCATTGGAGCCCAGAAGAGACACCCGTTTGCAAAAAAATTATCCATGATATTATTCCACACTCTTGGATATTTTATAAGCCCTGATACACACGTACTATTTTTATTCCAGTAAATAGGCATTTTGTATCTTTACGTTAACCATGAAATGTAACGAGCCATTTTATTATACACGCTTTTTATTCAAATGCATATTTATATTTAAAATATAAGTACCATATTATTCAATCTTTCGGTGGAAACTCATAATAATATTTTTTAAAAAGTTAACAAATCAATGTTGATATAAAATTTCAAATTTAATGGGAAATGTATAAGAACATTTTGCGTGACTCAAATGTTCTACTTTCACATTTGTTTCAAAAGATGCAAACAAGCTCACAAACTCCTCAAATGCCTTCAGCTTGAAAAACGGCAAGTTTATGCGCTCTAATAATTCGATCGAAATACCAAGTTCGCATTGATTGCTCTTGCTTTTACGTCGGTGGTGTTGACACTTTTCTTACAAAATAATTGCTTAGATTTTATATCTTCGTCATTGTCTACAGTCAGGCAGTCAAAAAGTGGAGTCCGCACAAATAAAACCTACTTGATTGTTAACCTCCTAATTGAACCCCAAAATTTCATTTCAGAGAGATATTTTTACATGGGTAAATCTGTACTTCGGGAAGATTTGGTTTGCCACGCATGACAAAAGACAAAACACAGGTTAGCAAAAAGTGATTTGAAGCAAGAAATTATTTTTAAATAACATATTTAGGGTCAATTTTCTTTATTTAAAAGCCCTTTTTCTCAATAAATTCATCAATTGTTAACGCATTGACCATTAATCTAATGCTGCATGAAATAATGCAGTTTTCTTTGTTCGAACTTCAAATAACTAAACTTCTGCATGAAATTTTGAAGATTATGTACTCAAGTGAGATTGAGGGAATATGTAATGTGATGCCAGTAAGTTATTCTTTCTCAAGTTGCCAGCGTATTACGATTATCATTGAGTAAACGCTCGGACAAATGAACGTCATTGAAGACGAAAGAAATATACTCGCACGACATTTGTTGTATCTCTAGTCTATCTTACATTGACCGACCGTGAATGTTAATACTTCTTTATAATATTTGCCAAATAAGGACTAATGACAAATTGAAAATGGTTTTCAAATAGAATTTATACTTTTGTTTGAATCAGGTTTTCAATAGTAAAAGTTGGTATTTAATTCAGTATAAGTTCGACACATAACAAAATAAAGTGCACGTTCCAACTAATCTTGTTTGGATGGCTGGCCAATATTGACACTTGCGGGACACGTTATCACTGTGTGCGTCATCGTATGCCTGCATGTCTGCTCGCCAGGATTGGGAGCTGCGGCCGTACAACTCTGTGTGCAGCGACCGTACAGTGCATCGTATGCCTGCATGTCTGCTGCCAGGATTGGGAGGTACGGCCAACTCTGTGTGCAGCGACCGTACAAACAGTGGCCAATCACTAGAACTCTGTGTGCAGCGACCGTACACACAGTGACCAATCATCAACCTCTGTTTAACCTAATCCCCCATCCTGATCATGAGTAGCACCCTGCGTGTACTCTTGATCCTCAATGTACGTCCTGAATAAACGTGCTCCGTGCTACACGTCTGTTTTCTTTATAGCTAGGCTATAGCTTAGCTAGTCTCTCTAGCTAGAGGTTGGAGAATCTGCCATAGAGATTTCTGATTCCTAGCTAGATGTTGGAGAATCTGCCATAGAAATTTCTGAGCCGGTAGCTAGATGTTTGAGAATCTGCCATGGAGATTTCTGAGTCGGTCTAGATGTAGGAGAATCTGCCAAAGAGATTTCTGAGTCAGGAAAATCTGCCACAGAGATTTCTGAGTCAGTCAGGCTTTAATAAAGTAGCAATCCGCTACACACTCTATTTTATCGTTACGAACCAGTAATTTATTATAAGCGAACACGGATTTATTTTTACTCATCAAGGTAGTGGAACAGCACAGACATGCATTATTTATCATAGCAAAACTCACTTTCACTAGCACTAGCGTTTCGTGTTGTCATTGTTGTACAATTGCCTAAAATTTGGACTCTTTCCTCTGGAACTACAGATCTTCTAAACTTATTGATGACTTAGAGAAATTCAGAGAGTTGGTTCAAAAAATCCATCTGAAGCAATTAAGAAGTACCATGCAGCCTCCTCATTTAGAATCTGCTTTGTTAGCTTATCCCAACCATAGGAAAGTGTGGGAATTGTGGCTTCCTTAAGTGGTCTCTATAACTGGTCTTAGGATAGCAGTATGTAGAATTCTACGTCACCTTCCCCCCTCACCCCAATTAAAACACTACCCTTTACATACTGTGTGCCTACCCTCGTTCTTCTAGTCCCATAATTAAGCCCCCCTGTTCTCACATTCAGCTCAAATTTTATGAATTCATTTTACTAACTTCTAAAATCAAACAATAATACTATTGTGGAACTTTAAACAGCAAAAATGGCTTTTCATGGTAAAATATGATTATATTTTAAGTTTCTATGGTAAATAGTGATTGGATGAATTTGAATAGTTCTTAACTAACTGCACAGATCATTCTGCCAATCAAATTCTTTAAATGAGAGACAGATAATAATGGGTTTATCAGTGTTTGCCATCTTTATGAATTTTACATTAACAAACATTTAAGTGAAAATATGACACATTGGTATGCATTTCATCCCTAAGACATTCAAAATGTTCAGTTAGTTAACATTCCCCAAGAAAATAGAACATCTCTATGAAAGTTAATTGCAGTTTCAAGCAAAGGTCTAGTCTTAGATATTACCTTCACTTCCATACTTGAGCAAGGTCATTCAATGATTTTACTACTATGAAGCGGTGATCGGCGGCCAATGAGCCAAGCATTTAATCAAGAGCAAGATCACAAAAATTTTACATAGGTAATAGTTCATTCTGGGAATTTTTGTTGTCAATTATAGATTTTTTCAAGCAAACGATGGACTTGTATGCCTGAGTTCCTTTCATGCTTAGTCGAAGTGATTTATCGGAAAATTGAATCCCACATTTAGTTAGGTGGATGATAGTAGTTCTTTTTCTAGATAACTTATTTCCACTTACTTAACCAGCGTAAACCAAAGTTATTGAGCACCTGGCAGTTCCAAATGAAAACATTTTTGGCAATGGTGTTAAATTCAGATAAGAAATTTAAGGAGATGAGAATGATTTGTTCATGGGAATGCATCTGTCGGCATAAATGCTTGAGTCAAAGCGATGTTTGATAGATTTGCTGCGTTTCTACCAAAATTATAAGATTTGTTCTCACCAGACTAGCAGGAACTGCAGGAATTTTATTTATTGTGAAATAAAAGAAATTGAAATCATAAATTATGCTTCCGTGTTATGTTGACTGACTTTAATGTTTTATGTGAGAAAATTAAAGGAATATTATAAAAAGAGACCTTTATTATTTCAACAAAATTCGTCTTTATCAGATTGAAAGTACTCGTCCAATACGTGTGATATTGCTTTGCTCAGCGAATTAACTTAAGTGGGACTTATAAATCTGCAAATATGGTCATAATCATTGATTGGGAAACTTTTATGCTTACAAACAAAGGCTTTTCATATTAATCAAATACTCGAAATCAGTTTATTTTAACCTCTACTTTGGTAGTGGGTTTGGATGAAGTAGAAAACTAGTAAGAACGCTAAATATATTCCAAGTTTCTGTTTATTTTTTTAAGAAAGCAACCTTTTAATTGTATGGCAAATAAAACAAATCCTACTGGAATGTAAGTGGAAATTGGATTTTAGTGTTCAAATGAGAAAATATTGTAGTAAATATACCTACTATATCAAGCAAATACCACCCTCAGTTATATACAACTTGAGGGAGTGTTTCAGACAGTCTAATCGACCAATCTTAAAAAAAACAAATTGCCCAGTGTGCATTAAGTATAGTTCATAAAAATTAGATCGTTTTCAAAACACTGTCAGATTCTAATTAGGAAGAATATAATATTAGGCTTTGACACAAATTTTTGGCATACATCACTGGATAAAAATAGAAAATTGACTAAGTAAAAATAATTTCTCTAAATCAGTGCAATCAATTAGAACAATTTTCTTAAGAAAATTTTATTTCCAGAAGAGAAAAGGTTATCACATTTTTCTCAAGCTAACGGAAGTTAAGTAGACACATCGATAAATTAAATGAAGTAAAGAGACCGATTGTGGGAGAATTTTAATGAACTCAATGTCTAAAAAGTGAATATTCAAGTCAGTTGAGAAAACATCGATTTTGATTAATCACCACATTCGCGTTTTTTTTAATTTTTGCTCTTTTTTAACTAATGTCGTAAAAGCATTGCAAAGAGTGACTCATTATAGCCCATCGATAATTATCATTTAATTCCCTTGTAAAGCCAGAAACGATTTCAATAAAGTGTTGTAAAGCGAGTTAAAAAGTTTCCAGTGTTTTATTGTTGGCAATAAAAGTCAAATAAAGTTGTATGCTGGTGACAGAGAGAACATTTTAATATGGAATTAAATCAAATAAAGCACGCAGAGAGCTTTATTTTAAAGCCAAATTCCTTTTTATTGTTTTATTGTGCAAATGTCAATTCCCCAAGGCAGTTCATTTGGTCGGCACAATATGGAAGGTCTTATGGAAGGTTTTATTCCACAAAACGTCTAAAATTAGTAAAAGTAATTCTTAATAACGATTGGATCATATTACTATTAGGTTTCAGTAAAAAATATGAAATGTCATGAGAAGTTCATTAATTATATAAAATCATACATTTTTATCTTAAATATTCACTACTGCGTTGCATCTGCTAATTAAAGGAAGCGTTTTATAAACCATAAATAATACTCCGAAATTCAACGAATAAGTAAGGCTTTGTAAATTACTGGTCAATAAATTATTCTAAAAGCGAATTTTACTAAAGCGGGACAGAGCAATTTTTAATTAAAATTAAACAACGTTGAAATATTCAGATAAGTTCTTTCCAGCTAAAAATTATTTATATTTTCCACTTTTTAAACGTGGGTGTATAATTAACACGCTTTTCAGATAAATCATAAACAGATGTTGCGAACCCACCTCTGCGCATCTAATAAGCGCAATGTCAAAATCTACATTAAGAATTTATCATTTAAAAAAATAAAATATATATCCACGTCATTTAGTCTTTTCATGAAATCAATTTTATTTGTGTTTCACCTTTTTTGACAGAAGAGTATTATTGTAAAACATTAATTGAGTGCTGAAATTAAAAAATACACACTCTTACCTAATTAATTTTATGTCTGTTTTAAATCTTAATTTAAAATATCTGAAAAATTCAGAATTGTATCCACTTTGGCGTTTTACATGCGCATCCGTTTAAAACACGCAATATTTGTCTCTACTCTAAACTTGAAGCTATTTTGTTTAAGATAAATGAATCACTGGCGATAACATTTTCCACAAGTGCTGCTCCGTATCAGCCGCTTCTTAAAATTATCCAAGATTTTCATTTTTTCCTCTAGGTGATCTGACATACGTATATATTATTCGAAGAACGAAATATGGAGGACTCTCGCTACTCCTAATTCACATCTGCTTTCACTTGAAATTGCGCACCGCTTTGTCTTCTCTCCTAATCAATCTCTCTCTTTCTCTCTATCCCTCTATTCATGAGGAGTTTGTTGAGAATCCCTTTAGCCAAATCAAAAGTCGGATATCAATCTCCGAATAACATCTAAATGATAACCCCAAAGTCGAACTTAGCATTTTTTCCAGGAATTTGTGCCGTTTATAAATTCAGTTTCTAAACATCATTGGAAGGGTCTCTAACCTTGAATGCGCGAGTGGCGCCAATTTCAAATCTTTTGAAGTTAAAAATTATTTGAGCTGTTGAAAGCAAGGTGGTTCAAGAGTTCAAAATGAGTGATAACCTTTGCAATTAGAAATATCGTTAATCATCAAGTCAACAGAATAGTTACGATGTCTTACATTAGGAAAGCCTTCACAAGCTCTGAAACGCCAGTCATACCAGTTGGCTTTATAAAAGAGCATTTAATTTTAAACAGCTAAAATCTGTTCTCTATTTCGGAATTACCATTAATAGCTCAAAGCCGGCTGACACAAGTAAATTGGGAAGCTAAGGAGCAAGAGGTTTTGTGTTAGACTGTTTGAATTTAAGTCTCATCGGGCTCTGAGCATTTTAACTTTAACATTCAAAAGTTCATATTTCATTTATTTAGTAAGAATTGGGCTGAAGATTTCGAGATTCACTAGAGTGGAAACTTTTAGATCAGAAAAGTGAAGATCTATTTGAATAACTTACTTGATTAGAAAAAGCATGAAATCGAGGAGCATGGCAAAATCCTCAGAATGTTATGAGAATAACGATGGAAACTTTCAATACGACTTTAATTACTTTAATAATTTAGACGTCTTATCTAAAATAATTAAAGATAGAATGGCTCTTCTGCTCTATTTATTTTATCCATTAATAAGTGCTTTATTTTTATTCGTAATCTGTGACAAACTAAAGTAAATTGACCATGATAATAATAAATTTTGACCTCAATTTGTCATTTGTCTGTATTTTTTCAACCTACAGGAATGCGATAAACACTAAAAATTCATTTTAGGTTTGTTTAAAATAGCTAAATGTAGAAGCTTATCAAATTTAGAAGTTAATTATATTGCAGGTTGAGGTAAAGATACCAAATTAGGAAGTTGCTGTGAAGCAAGAAATAAATAGATTTTAAAATACGAAAATTGTTTTATTATAAAATGACGAGGGTAATTAATTAAATCTCATTTGAAGCTAATTCAAAGCACAAACGATTTCTTTTTCTCGATAGGTCTTTTAATATGGTAGAAAGCAGTTAAAACTATCATTTTAAAGAAGTATCTCGAATGTCTGTCTTCCTTCACTTCTTCTCTGAATAGGCACTTGGGAAAGTAGTTAGTAGGGAAAATTCTTACCATAATTAGCCAGTCAATGTGGGATTTTGAACAACTTCATGGGAAAAATTCTCGTTTCTTTCTCTATTCAATAAGATATTTTCTCTTTTCAAAAGGTCACCAACTTGCAATATTATGGTAATTTATTTTTTTAAATTATTATGATAATTTATTTTTTAAAGTTAATGCTATTTTCACTCCTCAAGCACACTGCAATTGTTTTAAAAATTCGCCTCTTGAATAATGATATAGTTAGATAGTATTATCTAAAGGCAGAAAGAACAGAAGAAGAAGCCTGCATAGCATTCGATATGTTTTAATTGGGAAATATAAATTATACAAAATATTTAATTTTCCTGATATGATACAGTGAGGATTTAGAAAAGGCACTTCAGCAGGGGTGAGGTGAATGAAAGACCTACTTTCGCGTATACTCTTACGCCAAAAGAGTCTTCAAACACGTAGCTGACTTCTGACCTCAAGCTACCATCACCCCACTGTATGTCATATTCGACCACTTCCACAGAACTCATCTTACCTTTACTCTGAATTCGTTTCTGTCTGCTTCTTTTACATCTTTGAATCACTCTTCTGTCTCCAACCCCCCTCTCAACTTTATCTCACTTTGATTTTCCTTCCCTTCAATAGGGGTCACTGAGCATGCTTTGGTCATTCTTGGAAATAGTACTAGATTAGTGAAAAAGCTGGCTAAAGGTACACTGTGGAATAAAATTGAGAAAACATTTTCACATTATAAATTGCCAGTGCTATATAATTTCAACTTCTTTCTTACACAGAACACGTAAAGTCGTGTATTCATTTTACTATTGCATTCATTTTTCTGATTAACTATCAAAATGATCGTAGAAATTAAAGGTCTCTATTTTAAAGGAAAACTAGTTTGCACAACTTCTTTTATCATTTTTACTGTAAATGAAAATTACTTACAGTTAATTTTAGTTGCCCCAAATTATTATTTTTATGCGCATTTTGAATATATTTTCAAACAATTGGAATTTTAAAACTTATGTAAAAAATAATGGATAATGTAATTTAAAAACTAGTTCAGAATAGCGAACAAAATGGTTCATAGTTGCTGATGGATTTTCAAGTTCATACAAATGTAAATGACTGTGCGCATTTTTTGAATAGGTTGTGTCGTGGACACTCTTTATTTACCAAACCTTTCAAAGGTTCTTTCCATTGGTTCCTCTTAAGAAACGCGTGTCTTTTAGGAATTTAGTTTCTAAAGGTTAAAATAATAAATATTCATTCACTCACTCACTTACCTTGAAGCAAATAATATTGCAATTTTAATTAAGGAACATTAAAATAGCCAAAAATGTAACCCTAATTTCGATTGCAAATATATTTGTAAATTGAATCCATAATGTTTAAAATTTCATTTCGGCATAAATTTTATCCTTAAAACTGGCCTACTAATCAGTTAAATGGGCAATAACATCATCTTGCTCCATTTATTAATTTTAAGAGCCAATAGTAAATTAACAAGAAAAGATGGATATTTGTGCAATGCTAAGAATGCCACAAAAATGAAAGTGATCACAGTATAAATACCATTACTGTTCAACAAACAAGCTTTGTTTGTTGGAGCGGAAATACGATTTATGATTAAATGTCAGAATAAAATATGAATGTCAGATTTGAAATGTAATCCATCCTCATATTTATTGCTAGGATGAAGTTCTTTCTAAGGAAGATTTTTGAGACCCATATTGGCAAATGATCATTATAGTGAAAATATCACCGTGTTTTCGCAACGCATTTCATTGATTTTAAAAATGAACACTTATCACAGAGATCTAATAAGAAAATAAACAAATTTGACTTGGATCAATTCTTCTTGGATGAAAAATCATTTGAAGTATTAATAGATTTAATCCTTAGTAATTAAATCGACAATAAAAAGTGGATATTGTGATCAAGAATTAGCTCATCAACTCTTAACGGATTCGATTTCTCACTCGCAAGAAAAAAATTGTATGAAAAAATTTTTGTGTGAACCAATGCACAAAAATTGACAAACCGAATATTTGATTTCACTGCTGCACAATGTAGAAAATTTGAGAAACTTTTCATTTAACTGACAATTGACAAAAACACATGTCCATTATGGAAAAATTAGGCTCCCATTAACAGCCCAGATACGTGATAATCAAGATAATCTGCAACACGTCTTCTTTAATCCAACCCTATAAGCCGGAGGGCTTATTTTGGTTGTCTTTAAAGGTCCTGTTAAATCCTCTTTACAATGTTTATCGTCTTTGTAAAATCGAATGCTGTCTATTTCATCTTTCCTTTTGGGAAAAAATTATTAGGTAAATGTTATAACTAAATTCGTTCACTTAGGTAGCAGCGAAAAACTCGACAGTTATTTTGTTTTTTTTCTTCCGAAATAAATATGATTTAAACATAAAGATGATAAGATCTTTTCTTCGTGATTGTGTCTATTTGTTAAAACAAATTGCGTGATATATAAATTATTTCTACGTTGTTTTCAGTTCATAATAGAAAGGTAATTTTGCATATTTAAATTTTCAGATTGATTAAGTAATGAAATGTTAATAGTCAAAATTATAAAAGTAAAAATGGGCTGGGACGTGCGATAGACTTACCTCCACGTGGTGCACTCTGAACATCGTAAACTCATACGGCAAAAAAGTTTATAAACCGGCAGTTGACTTCTGACTTCAAACTACCAGCACCCCACTGTATGTCATATTCGATCACTTCCACAGTACTCATATTAGTTTTTCTCTGCCTTTATGTCTGCTGTCTCTTTTACATCTTTGAATCACTCTTCTGTTTCCTCTCTTTACTTTTTCCCACTTTGACGTTCCTTCCCCTGTTTGAAGCCCGAAGTCAGCTAAGGGCTAATGATAAGTATCATAAAGAACACCATTTGAAATGTAAAAAAATACAATTTAAAATTAGTTCATTATAAAGTAATTCGAGTAGTATTTCTGAAATCAATAGATTTCATGATTCTTACTTTTGCTAGTTATTAATATTATATCAGAAGATTGCAGGTTCGTGTCCTGCCAGGGTCGCCATTTTTGGGGTGTGCGATAGACTTACCTCCACGTGGTGCACCCTGGGCAACGTATACTCATGCGGCAAAAAAGTCTATTAACCGGCAGTTGACTTCTGACTTCAAACTACCATGGCCCGACTGCTTGCCATATTCGACCCCTTTCACAGTACCCATCTTACCTCTTTCTCTACCTTTGTGTCTGTCTGCCTCTTTTACATATGTGAATCGCTCTTCTGTACCCCACCCCTCAAATCTCTCTTCTACTTTGATGGACCTTCCCTCTGTGAAGCCTGAAGTCAGCTAAACGGCTAATGATAGCTATCAAAATGCCTGCCATTTTAAATAAAAAATATTGTTTAGCATAAATATTATAACAATGTAAGTCATCCGATTTTAATTCCGTATAAATATGCTAAAATTACAAGAGAGCAAGATGTCGGGAAGAAGATTACTAAACAGTTATGATATAGTTTCAATTACGTAAGTAAAATGGATTGGCATGCAATGATGATTTAGACCGGGTAGTTGCATTGGTTGAGGTCGCTGCCCACTTTGAGTGTTGCACTGTTATATTAAGTGGATTGGACAAGGGTGTGCAGAACCTGAACAAGGAGCACTCCAGCGAGTACAGGTTAATTTCGATCACGACAGATTCAAATAACGCAATTGAGAATCAGTCAATCTTTTGTTTCGGAATTGGTTTTATCTCTGAAAATATAATAGTATTATTGCAATTTAAGATTTTCAGTTAACTAAGCACGTAATACCAGTTTTTTTATCGAACCAAAGCTTAATAAAGCGCCTTAATCGTTAGTACATATATTAGTAAGAGTTCGCGTTTTAAGAATATTCTTTGATGACAATTCAGATTTTTCACATGTTTATATAACTTAATTAATTCACCGATTGTCATGAATATCCAAAAGGCCAAGCGACATACGGAAATAAATCGAATAGATTTTTCTATCAAGTGAAATTTTTTTGCAAACTTAATAGAGCCTATTTCTGATGAAAATAACTATTTCTGTCAAAAGGTTTAAAATTTTACTCACAAGCTTTTGCGATAATAATCACAGAAATTAAAACTTTGTTTATAATCTAGCAAGAAACACCCTGTGCAAAATTGCCACCAATTTGCTAAAAGAGTTCTTAAAGTTCCAAACCACTTATGTATCAGGGTAAAACCGTTGAAGCAGTCCAAAACACGAAATAGCATTGTTGCATTTTGCTCAATTTTTATCTAAACTGAGCATTAACGCAGCAGTATCTGAGCATCCTATTATGGCAAAGTCTATTGAAACGCATACGTCGAGAAAAAACAATTTTATCAAGCCTTGTGTAAGCTTTAGTCAACTTATTTACAACTTGTCCACAAAATTATGTTTATTTTCTTATGTATAGCTTTGAAAATTGAGCCTGAATTTCATCTACTGCTATAATATTTCACGTTTTGCAGCCAAACTTTATGGGACCACCATGGTTGAAATGCCGGAACTCTGAACATCACACTTGTCTGTATTATGGGCCGGAAATTCTTTTTACCTCACAGTGATCTCTGGGAATTCTACGTCCTTTTGATCATTGTAAAAACTGATTTCTTTATATAGGAAGATAGAAATAAGAATGTAAGAAGAGACATTTATCATCGGAGTGAGCCCAAGGCAGCAACTGGGTTTAACACAGATTTTACTTTTAGAAACAACTGAACATAATAAGGAACCCTACCCTGACCTCAAGAATTTACAGATTTCAATTGAAAAAATATGAAAAGATTTTTTGATGCAATTAAATATTTCTGTATTCCCTATAATAAGCAAAATTTTCCTCTATTGTTTTTTTAGCGGGTATATCATATGGAACCGATATGAGACAATGAATTAGTCATTGTTTAGTCAAGAACGAAAATATAAACCATGATAATTTTGTTTTTTGAATGTGCAGTTGCTCAAGTGTGCCATAATCATTTTTGCTTTATTACCTTCAACTGATCAAATTTCAAAATATACATCAGATAAGAAAGCATGAAATAAGACACTGCAAAGTTAATGTGTAAAATTAAGTTAAAACCCCTCATGTGTAGCGATACTTCTCTATTTAAAGTGCAATTCTGCAATTTCAAGGATGCTCACTGATACACGTCTTTCTAAGAGAATGACTAAATTCGACGCCTGGTTCCAGTTAACAAAGAGATAAAATTTAAGGATGGACGTGAAAGTGAGCCACTGGTCTCAGATCTTTCGTAATTCAAAACGTCTTCCATCGCTTCTCAAAAGCCAGCATTCAAGCAAATATGCCCTCAGTTGAGCACCAAGTTAATGACACTAATAACTCTTTATTACTTTGAAATATACCATTTCGGGTTATTAAAATGATGGATTTATTAAATGGACACATAGTAGGCTTCGCAAATTAAAAAAATATTATTGAATTCAACTACTAATATATTATAATAAATAACCTTCTTTCAGCTTCAATGAACAATAAGTGGATGAAATTTAATGATTAATGAAATTAGATTTCTTAGTCAACAAAAGGGTGCTCCGTTGGAGATTTAGTGACTCACCCATCACTCAGACAAAGCAAACCTCAATTTAAGTGATTGAGATGCAAAGAAGAATGCCCGACTTTTGGTATTGCCCTTTTAGAATGCATTTTTAGAGCACTTATTTGTCATATTCAGTTTCATCTGAATAATCATTTCAAATCTATCAATGTTCAGTTATTTACCTTAATATTTAAACCCTTCAAGCAAAGTACTACTTGGACTAGTTAAATAAATAAGTTTAGTTTAAGTGAAATGACCATCATTATTGATACTTCTTGACACTAAAAACTGAAAGTATTATCGGCAGCATTTTAGTAAAAATATGAATACTTTAAAATAACAATTAGTATCCCTATCTTGAGTAAGATAACTTATACTACAAATACACTTCCAATAAAAAATAGAACTTCCTACTAAGTATAATACTGCTAATATTTAAATTGGTTGACTAAATATCTCCAACTTTACTCTATTTACTCTCTTTCTTAGTTAGGCAGCACAAAATCATCCTGTTTACATTGTACCGGATTGCTACCTTAGCAAAGCCTGATCGACTCAGAAATCTCTATGGCAGATTCTCCTACATCTAGCTAGACTCCCAGAACCAGCTAAGCTATAGCCCAACTATAAAGGAAACAGACGTGTAGCACGGAGCACGTTTATTCAGTCAGTATACTACTGGTAAAGTGTACACGTAGGGGGCCTAATCATGGTCAGGATGGGAGATTAGGTTAAACAGAGGTTGATGATTGGTCACTGTTTGTACGGTCGCTGCACACAGAGTTGTACGGCCGCACCTCCCAATCCTGGCGAGCAGACATGCAGGGATACGATGACGCACAGAGCGATAACTTG